>BQNB010029698.1:0-55525 GCA_026074375.1 Tanacetum coccineum
CGTACAATACAAAAAAAATAAATAGCGACTTTATCAACGTCGTACATTGTCCTAAATCACGGGGTGTTATATTGGTTGTTCATATTGTGACTTGATCTTGTATATATTCGAATCTAGTGTTTTTATAAGTAAAGTTTTAAAACACTAATTAAACGGTAAACTATTCAACCCCCTTCTAGTTTCCACATATAAGTTTCATTCGGTTTCGACCGTTATCTAAAGTTCAGAATGTGATAGTTTCTCAGTGACCATTCAATTAGTATATGAGAGAATTTTGATTTATAGCCATATTATTCATTTAACATAAGTATTTGAAAGAAACATCAAATTTGTGATTTTTTTGTGAAATCTCATTTTCTGTATTGTGTCAAGATGGTACTCTTTCACAAACAAAGTTTTTAAGAATATGATTGATAACTCTTGAATTTATAAAATTAGAGTCTTATTCAAAATCAGAGTTTATCCTCATAATTCTTGAAAGAGTATCATTACACAAAGATTTTCTGGTGAGGAATATCTAAACATAAAGAGAGATAAAAAACCATACGCGAAAAAGCAAATCAAAAGTGTGTTCGAAAAAGAATTGCCAGAACACACAAAAAGTGAAATCAAAAGAATAATACGAATAAAGCATATGGCATGTGATCGTAAAATTAAAAATAAGCACACGAGAAACATACTGATCGAAAATACGTTAAAAAAGAATTGCCTTAACATATAAAACAGACAGAGCGGAAAGAGACAAAAATGTTATATGAAATTTTTTTATCTAACACATTATTGTCACTCATTCAGAATTCATCATGGCACAACCACAACAACAAAGATATTTTCCACAAGATCAATTGTGTCCACCTAACAAAAGGTTTGATCTCATGGATGTAAACAAGAAGTTTGATCTTGTCAATCCACAATTTCCCAATGAAAGCAAGATCTTAGCAAACATCCTCATTAATCATCCACTCAGATTTAGTGTAGCAGGTTCTGCCTTAGTACCCTAGACCTACATGTATCAATTCTGGGATACTTTGAAGGAAGATGGATTAAAGTACAAGCTCAAGTTCCTTATTGGTACTAAGGAACTTACAATGACTGTAGCTGATTTTAGACGAATTTTTCAATTGCCTCAATCTACAAACAATAACAATGCTAGATTTGTTGTTGTTCCTACTTTTAGGCAGATGGTTCCATTCTTTCTTAATGATCTTGGATTTTCTCTGAAGTTAAAATCACCATCAAACTTTGTGTCTAAAGAACTCCCACAGCCGTGGCAGACACTTTGCTAGATATTTGCAAGATGTTTAACCACTCAAGTCACCGGTCATGATCAACCATCGATTTAAATCATGCAAACGCTCTATTGTTTCATTAACAATGTGCATGTTGACTAGCTACACTACTATCTTATGCATCCAACTACACTGATTCCTTACCCAAGGTTCATAAAGATGATTGTTGATCACTACATGACTGAGCATCTAGATATCTCAAGAAGAGTTCATGATAACTATCACAGAGTTGAAAATGATGATCTTATGAAAAATATCTTCAACTCTGGGAAGAATAAGGAAGGAGCACGAATGAAGATTCCTGACTGGATGATGATTGAAGAAATGAAGCAGACTAATCATTATCATATGTATGCAACAATATTTCGGGTAAATGTTCCTACAACTCAGTCACAACATATTGAGTCTACCCAGGGTACGCATAGGCCAACTAGCGCCCCTAAGACATTTAGCCCTGAAGTTACTGACAAAGAATCTAGTGCTCAATGTAAACCAATGGTGATTAGGTTTCGTTTACCACCAAGATGACAAGATCCAGAAACGCCAGTTCTAACAGCTGTTGAGATTGATGTTACTAATTTGGATGAAACAATTCAAATGAGTATTGCTACACAACAAAGTATTAAAGATTATGACGCTTAGCAAAATGTTGCTAAAGTTAAAGAGCACATGGTGGATGAGGAGTTAGATCAACTGCTAGAAGGTACTGAGAATGTGGATGTGGATGCATTTATGGATGATGTTCTTAATAGTCAAAAAGATCCCGGCACTAGGATAGAGCCCAGGAGTGACAAGGAAAGTCTGAAGGGGGAGAAAGATGCTGACATGGTGAATGTTACTAATGATGATGAGGAGGAAGAGTCAGTTGGAGATGAGTTTGAGCTAAAAAGGAGAGAGAAGGGAAAGGGTATAGAGGAGACTAAGGATACACCCCCACCCATACCCGTTAGATCCCCTAGGACTCATATTGATCCACTATCTTCGGATAAGGAGACACTCTAGGAATTGACGACCCTTACTGAAGACGCTCCTTCATCTGCGAATAAGGAGAAACTCTATGAATTGATGGTTATTGACCATTCACCTTCAACATCTTCATCAAAACCCAAAACTGGATGTTTCAGACGATACAAGAGTTTCATTCAGTAGATGGGTGGTTGTTATAGTTTGTTGTTTAGACATTTAACGAAGACATTCATGCCAAGGAAAAACTTCAACGAGCTTTTTGCAATGCTATACGAAGCACTAAAGGAAAGGATTCCTTTAATGGTTAACAAAGAAGTTCATATAATTGCTAACACGACTATTCTAATATATGTTGCTAAAGGACTTCTATTGGACATACAAAAGACTCAAGCTGACGTAGCTGCAATGATTGCTGAGGCTATTTAGAAGGAATGCTAGAATCTTCATGCTGAGGTTATTTCACAGGTTAATGATGTTGTTGCTAACCATATTCCTCCATAGGTTGATTTATTCTTGCGGGATTATATGTCAAACAACATTCTCCATGTTCATCCTACCCAACCTGCACGTTCTTCTTCTCAAGATCTCCAACATCAACTTTACCTAATAATGAAAGATGATGAACAACTTCTCAATGCTGATTTATCCATCTGGTTATCTCTAAATATCATGTTCGAGAAGATTACTACTGCTACACCTTGTAGAACTTCTACCATTTGTCCAAGAGATTATGAAGACCATCAAGAAAATGCTCGTCTTGAGGGAGAGAGTAGTGCAAAAAGGCAGAAAACATTTGAATATGGAACCTATACAGTAGGTGAATCTTCATCAGAACAACCAATGGATCAAGAACCAAATCCGTCAGGCTCAGGTACTCAGGAACAATTAGATAAATTTAATGCTTTGATGGATGGGTTAGGAACAGATGATGATGAAGTCCCTGCTGAATAAGTGTCACAGGAACTGTTGAAAGAAATGTTAGGAGAAATTGATGAAGCTAAACTACAAAAGATTGTTGATGATATGCTAAGACAAAGATGCAATTCAGGAGAAGAGCACCAGTATCATGTAGATCAGATGCAGAACTATTTCAAGAATAACATTGTTTGGGAAAGTAGAAAGGAAAGCTTGTCTCTATCAACTCCAAAGAAGAAAGCCCTAGTTGTTCACAGCTACCACAAAGATCCAAAAGCTCCACTAATGACTCTGCTAAACTAAGACCTGTTCTACTTGAAGCATGGAAACTTAGGACAAAAGAAGTATATTCTGTCATTGCATAAGTTTCCTGCAGTTCCATTTCCAGATGATGACATGGAAGAACAAACTTTAAGATGGGTTAATAAACGTATCAAAAAGTTTAATCCTTATGCTCGATTTAGTGTTGAACACTAGAAGAATATGTTGGCGAAGCAATTTCATATCAGAAGGCAAAAAGAGCAAAGGGAAAATTAATAACATCTAATAGTTAATAATTTTTAGTATCAAATTCTCTATAAAAATGCTTGTGATTATGTTATAAATTCCTGAAAACAATACTTAATCACTTATATTTTGTTTACAGGAGGAATATGAGCATTTCAGCAAGAGACACGGGATTTGAACATGGAAATCAAGCAAATGAAGGAACTCAAGGCCAGTTACGGCGTAACCACCCCACGGGAGTTACGCCGTAACCAAGTTAATGAAGGAATGAGTCAGCATCCGAGTTACAGCATAAATGCTTCATCATGCTTACGCCATAACCAACACCGTTAAGGAAGGATGAATTACCCTAGTCATCTTTACGGTGTAACATCGACGCAAGGGTTGCACCGTAACATAATTTAAGCATGGAACATTGGAAAGCCTCATCATCATGGTTACGGCGTAACACATACATAACGGTTACGCCGTAACAGATTTGATACTTATAAATAGAGCCCTTATTCAGCACTATCAGCATCACCCTTTCCACCACAGTATCAAAAAGCAAACAAGGCTTCCAAAACACGAAGAATTTCACCAGAAGTACAAGGGAGAAATCACTACCCTTAATTTTGTATTTAATTGTTCATTAACGCAAACTGTAAGACTAGTGATGATTCAACCAATGATTACTTTTATTTACTCTTACTGTATTGTTAGCATGAGCGGCTAAGCACTTCTAGTGATGGCCTAGTCATGAATTTACTATTGTTATGTTGAATGTTTCCTGTTTAATTATCAGTTTATTATATATTCTTATAGTCTTTCATTGATCCTTGGGTTTTGGTAGTGTTGAGGGTGGTTTGGATCCTATTAATTCTGTTATTAGGAGGACTAGTTAAACATGGGGTTAGTAGGGTACTGGGGTAGGTTGGCATCTATCCCTAGTATAGGAATTTACCAAATTATCGCCTCTATCACATTAAACACTTAAAAAGCACATGAACTCTTTCAGATAGGGTTTATAATCTATCTAGGTTATAGACAGGTCCTTAGGATAGTTAGGGTTTAATCATTGCAACTTGGATGCCCTACCTTTGTGACTTGCGGGGGATTCGGGATCGCAAGAAGTATAGTACAGACCTCAAATGCCAATTCAGATTTGTTGATATTAGAACCACTAATAAATTGATAATTAGACATTGCACATGAAATAAACATCATAGCATTAGTAATGAAATAACTAGGTTAGCACGCCTTTCTCCCTGCTGTCTTCAAATCAATTTATTTTCTGCAATTATTTTCGGTTAAGTCAACTAAAAATCATTTTTAAAACCGTGACACATTTTAAATTAAAACTAATACAACTTAGTTCTTAGGACGACCTCGGATTTACCAACTACTGCACTACATACGACTGGGTTCACTGCCTGTTAGTGCGTGTATCGGTAGACGAGTTTTATAAATTTAAAACTTGGCAAATATTATTTAAAATAAATAAACGCATCAAGTTTTTGGCGCCGCTGTCGGGGAGCTAAATTTAGTTGTAATTTGAAATTTTGTATATATTTTGTTTTTATTTCAGCATTTGTTTTCAACTTCTTGTTAATTTAGATTTCTATTTTGAGTGTATTCTACTGGTTTTCTTGTTAATTTTTCAGATATGGGAGATGATGTTGATATCAACACGCTCACCTGGAGCAATACATGGCTTTGATTCAAGATAACATTAGACCATGCATAGTGAAATCCGAGATCAGCGATGACGTCAAATTCGAGATCAATGGCAACTTTATGAGGGAATTAAGACGTAAAATTTTTAAAGGGACTGATGATGAAGATGCCCACGAGCATGTGCGAAGGGTATTAGAGATCGCAGATCTTTTTCACTTCCTCGGCGTCACTCACGATGCCATTATGCTTAGAGTGTTTCCTATTACAATCACGGGCCTAACTTTGAGATGGAAAAACAGGCTTTCAGCAGGGTTAATCACTACATGAGACCTTCTTGAGAAAGCATTCATCATGAAATATTGTCCACCTTTTAAAAGTACCATGAAATTAGAAAATATCCGCAATTTCAAACAAAAGATGGATAAGACATTGTATCATGCTTGGGAAAGGTACAATGATCTACTATTTAGATGTCCGTAACACAATCTGAACAATTATCAGAAGGTTCAGATTTTGTACACAGGATTAGACATCCCAACCCGCATAAGGCTCGACTCTAAAGGGTTTATTCCTCTGATGACACCTGCTCAAGCCCTTAAATCAATACAAGTCATGGCAGACCATTCACATAATTGGTATGATGGTGCAACCACTAAGGAAAGCATCAACGATAGCTCAGATAACGTTGATATGAAGAAACTCAAAGAAAATATTACATTCTATTCAAGAAAGTTGCAAGATTTATGAAGGGGGGATCTAACCAAAGAGTGCCCTCCCAAAAAAGGACAAGGCAGTTGGGCAAAGCAAATATATAGTATCCTTAGAGGAAACCATCATCAAATATTGTGATGAATCAATTAAAAAGCAATCCGCGAATGATGAATGGGTTAGGAAATTCATTGAAAACACGGACTTGAACATAAGGGCACTTGACGCTACCACAAAGTACCTGCAGGTAAAGGCTTATCAATTAACCCAAATGGTCCTTACTAATGCAGGGAAAAGGGTCAAGGCAAAAACAAAAATAGGTAAGAAAGACATGAAGGAGCCGGTTCCTCGTAACTTGCTTGTTGTTCAACCTTATGTGCCACCTACGCCATTTTCAGGATATCTGAAGAAACAGAAGGATAACCCTTACAAAACTCGCAAAACTGTTTGTATGATTAAAAGTCCTGAGAATATTCATAAGAAGAAAGCTCAGGAGGATGAATGGGACATAGATGACAGTTGGAAAATTATGGCCAAGGATGTAGAAAGGCTTAGGCATATACTAACACCTATCGTACACACTTTACCTAACTTTGAACTGGTGGTGCAACCGTATATGCCAATAGATCCAGTTCGTGATGCAAAAGTTAAAAAGGAAGAGGAACATGATTATAATATTACTCTACAAGATGGCATAATGCAACCTTTGACCCCTAAGACAGTTCACATCACACTGTACGATGACGATTGTGTAGCACCAGCTACTAATCCTATCTTGGACAAGCATTTGAATGAATTTTTTGATACGACCGGGGTCAATGAAAATGCAGATGGTAACTTTATTGAAGATACTAATGAAATTTCAATAATAACGGATGTTGAATTCGAGATTCAAATATTACTAAACAAAGTAAGCCAATTACCAAAATCATCAAACAAAACCGGAAAGACAAGAAGGGATATGAAATCTCATCAGCGGTATAGTTCTAATTACCTAGTTGCAAATTTACGCCCTCATGGTATCCACTGCTACTCTCACTCGCACTTGATTTCAAGTGAGGGGAGGAACACCCTATTACTTGGTAAATAAGGGTGGAGTCAAGCTCGTAACTCAAACAAAAACAAGCGCTTCATGGGAGGCACCCTATGCTTATCCTTTATGAAATTTAAATCTCTGCATTTTAGCTGGTTTTGTATGTTTCTCACTTAGTTTTGTAGGTTCTCACAACAAGGAGATGGAATTCGAGGTTACATGAACCCGTATTCATGTGGTAAAAATGTTTCTATTTGGGCGTAACCACTTCAGTTACACCGTAACAGATTCATTTACGACGTAATCCTCTCTATGGTTACATCGTAACTAGTTAAAACCAAAATTTTAAAACATTTTTTCACATGGTTATGGCGTAACTCATTTCTTGATTACGCCGTAACCCATTCCTGAAAACCTAAACTAAATTCGAAACTTTTACAAAACCATGTATAATTAAATGAACTTTGTGGGTACGTTCTCAAGAAACCCTCACGAGACTTCACTCGTCCACTTGGGCCACCGAGTGGTTTAAAAGGCTGGTTGCATACGCTAAATGTAACCGTGATTCCTATGAAAGTGAGTTAGGTTTTCCTGTATAATTTTGTTTTGGAACGTTTGATGCTTTTAGTTTGTCTAGTGATTTCAGGGGATACGAGTTTGCTCAGGATACGCTTGTCAAGAGTTCAACTCTTGCTATTATCATTTGGAATATAGAGCAACACTCAGGGGAGTCTCTTGTTCTAATTTTACTCTTAGGCCCCGTTTGGTTCGCGGATTCTTTAAAATTTTGATGGAATTGGAATTTGATTACATTCCAAAACGTGTTTGGTTGGCAGATTCAAGGAATTCATAATATGAATTCCATTCCTCAATGTTTTTGGTTGGCAACGGAATAGAATGTAAATCCTTAAAATTCCCACATATGTGGAATTCAACATTCCCTAGCAAAATGGAAGGAATGTTTACAATTCTTTGGAATTCAGTATTTTCATTATCACAAATTTTATTATTATTATTATTATTATTATTATTATTATTATTATTATTATTATTATTATTATTTGTCACACCCCGCCTAGGTGAAAACACGAGGCGTAACATCATGGATATCATCACAACACAATGGTGTCAACAATAGAGAAAACTAAATGAAATAGATAAACAAATGAGACACAATGTGTCATGACAATATCTAACACAAGATAAAGGAGTCTTGCATTACGATAGCAAAGTCATACCACAAGGAAACATACTCCAAAAGTCTAAACAATCAAATAACAACCGAGTATCAAACAATTCAAATGACATAAATAAAATCTCTAGGAGAATGACTCCGCATGCAAGCCTACGGTCTCACTAGCTACTCTTCCTAACTTTAACATCTTCAAGGGTTCCCTGAAAATGAGCTTAAAAAAAAGTCAACACAAAGTAGGTGAGAGTCATAGGTTTAAGACTGAAAATCAAGCTTATAAACAATGTACAGTGAATTAATGCAAACATGCAGACAATACTATTACTAAACATACAAGCTAACATGCAAATGTAACCATAACGAGCATGGGAACGGAACGTGTCCCTCAATCCAACAAGTATCAACACTTGGGTAGGAACGTTACCCCCGATCCATTAAAACCATCACTTTACATGGGTAGGAACGTTACCCCCAATCCAATATCACAACAAATGGGTAGGAACGTTACCCCTGATCTAAATACACATAAGCATTTGGCATGTAACATACAATAGCCAAGTAAAGTCCATACACTTTCAAAATAAAGACACATAATCACAGTAATTAGAACATTTCAAATCTATTTGCATCATTTCCATTCCAATTTAAAAGTGATGTGAAATGAGGGACTATGAAACTCACCTGATGCACAAGCAGCTTCCAAATAATATCAACACAAGCTACACAATACAAACACAAACGTGTTACACACAACCAAGCTAAAAGCTCAAGTCCATGTAACACTCATATGATGGATGTCTAAGGGTTTGATTAACCATCATGGGTCGCCCCGACACCATGCCCAACCTTAACCATCTTGTTAACACATTATACTATTAACTATAATTTATCCAAAAATTCAGAATTTTAGCGTGTCTTTACCAACTTAAAACCCATACTTTCTGACCTTTATAAATTATACAAAAAATCATCTAAATTCATTCATGAGTTTACTAACTACCTAGTGATTCCTAAGTATCCATTACATGTGCAACTATCCCAAATAAAATCAAACTTCAAAACTGTCCTAATTCGAATCTGATTGCACACCAAAATATATCACTCTGACTACCATATTTAGACATGCTTTCAGAGGCTAATTTTCACAGGAATATCAATAGACATATGGAACTTAACTATTGTATAAGGGCTAAGCTTAATTCCACTTTTAAGTTAGGGTTTCACCCTCACAAACATGACCTAATTCTGACCGTATTTACTGTTTTGACCACTTTTGTTGCAGAGATTATTTGAATGCCTTCCCGACCTTAAAAACTTTCGAGGCCAGATTTTCTGGAAAGTAGACTCTTTTGGTTTATTCATAAACTCAATAAATATATCAATACACGGTTTTATCATCTAGATATCAGTCGTTGAACACGACCCAAAATTCTGCTCAACCCTAAATCAAGTTTTAACGCAAATCTAACCTAACCAATTGCATGAACATGACCCTAATCAAGCCCTAATCACTCTAGCATCATTAAATATCATTAATATTCTGTATTTTATGAAAAGCCTAGATCCATCATAAATCATGTTACATGAATACACAAATCTAACTAGGATGAACATACTTACCTTGAATGCTAGCACCTAAACAACAAATCTTGAGGGTTCTTGGATCAAACAATTTTCGGCACTCCTAGGGTTCTTGGGGCTGATTTAGATCGACCAAAACAAAAGGGAGGGGAAGGGAATGACTAGGTTTTGTATTTATAAGCTAAACCTAATCTCCTAACCTTTATCTAATACAAACTTGATCCCTACTCAAACTCTTTTTCTTTTTTTTTTCTAAAATTCATATTTATTATGTATGTATAAAAAATATTTTTTTTTATTTTTTATTAGATAATTAATTACTTTCAATACCTTAAGTTTTTATAAAAACCTAAGCTAATTTGGTAAATCATTTTTCTAAATATAACTTTTATTTCACAATTCACTTTCTATTTTTAGAAAGTTTACCGCAAACATCCATATTTCACTCACTTAACTCTCCTTCAATATGACACATTTTCCTTAAACGCTTAATCCACAATAATCCAAATATTGACGTAGCATTTCATGCAATACGTCATTCCTTTCCATTATCACTAAACGTAAACAAATGGAATACTCATCACTAAACACAAACACACTCATAATGAGATGCCCATACACCTCAAAATGATATCATCACATACTTAAACCACTTAGCACACATAATAATCACATAGCACACCACTTAATCACATACAATGAACACATAACCATATCTAAAGGTAAAACTAACTTGCCCAAATCACGAATGTCACAAGCGATATTTTTGAAATTACATTAGTTATCATAGTCGGACATGCAGAGACTATAATAGACAAGTTTGTATAGATGTGGCATGTATAAGATTATATATACCCCCTCCATACATCTATGGAGGGGTGAGACTTGTGTATGAATTTGTGTTTCTCTCTCTAATAAACACATATTTACTTTCTCTCTGTACTCTCCCTCTATCATGGCTAACATTCTCTTTAAGCCTTCTCGACCTTTGGATTCGTCTTTTAAAGTGAAATCTAACCTTTAACATGGATTTGTTAGGCGATTTGCATTATGTGCCAATATGAGCCCTTGAAAACGCGTAAGAAGCACGCCTAATGTATAATAGCTTATTCATTGTTCAGGCATTCTGAAATGGATAAGCGATGATGATATATATATATATATATCCCTAAGATGTTTCATTAAAATTGGTCAAAGATTGACAGTAACCGTATCTTGGCGGGGTATTTATAGTAATGCAGCCATGACGGTTATTGCTTCTTTTTCTTACTAATTTCTTGCATATTTGATCCTTCTCTAATTTTTTACTATTAGGTGTGCGGAAGATGTCATTTTAGGCCTCATTAATGGCAAACAACGTCGTTTGTGTTTGTTTTGGTTTGTTGCGACATTTTCCTTTTCGAATGCGATTGGGTCGTCGTTTGTTATTTGTTTATCTATGTTTATGCATTTATTTCTTTCCTCAAATATGCACACTGGTTAGGATTGTTAGTTGTTTGGTGGTTACGTGATTTCAGATATCTAGGTAGAAGTGTTTATTCTAGATTTCTGTTTTCAAGATTTGCGATGGTGTTAATAAAAATGTATTGGTAGTTGTATTGTAAGAAGCACGCCTAATGTATAATAGCTTATTCGTTGTTCAGGCATTCTGAACTGGATAAGCGATGATTATATATATATATGTCCCTAAGATGTTTCACAGAAATTGGTCAAAGATTGACAGTGACCGTATCTTGGCGGGGTATTTATAGTAATGCAGTCATGACGGTTATTGCTTCTTTTTCCTGTTAATTTCTTGCATATTTGATCCTTCTCTATTTTTTTTACTATTATATATTAGGTGTGCGGAAGACGTCATTTTGGGCCTCATTAATGGCAAACAACATTGTTTGTGTTTGTTTTGGTTTGTTGCGACATTTTTCTTTTCGAATGTGATTGGGTCGTCATTTGTTATTTGCTTATCTATGTTTATGCATTTATTTCGTTCCTCAAATATGCACATTGGTTAGGAGTGTTAGTTACATGATTTCCGATATTTTGGTAGAAGTGTTTCTTCTAGATTTTTGTTTTTAAGATTTGCGGCAGTGTTAATAAAACTGTATTGGTAGTTGTATCGTTGATGGTGGTTCACAGATTAAAGGATATTTTTTTGCTGTTTATTTAAATAAGTTTGATTATATTTTATGCGTGTAAGCTTTTGAAAATTATATATTGCGTGATATGTTTTAAGCTTATTTGTTTAAGTTCTTGCAGCTTCATGTAATTGTTTGAGATCTGGAATATTTGGGTTGTTAAAAAAATTGCATTGGCGGTTGCATAAGGGTATGAGTTTTGTTGTTATTGTTGTTGTTGTTGATGTTATTGTTGTTGTTGTTCATTAATATATTTTGATTGTGTTTCAAAACGACTAAGGCGTATATTGCATGTGGTGTTTGTAAGTGTTTTTTGGTTTCTTCACAAAGGTCGCTAATATATATTATTGCCTTGAATTTGTGAAGGTTTGTGAATAGCCTTATCTTGTCGTGGCGTTATGATGAAATAAAAAAGCTGGAAACACTAATAGAAGGAAGTTTGGGTGTAACGTTGATGTGCTTTGATGAGGCATGTGATCATATGTATGGTCTATTAAAGTGGACATGTATATTGCATAATTTACTATGCCTACAGAATGTTGCATTTGATATGAAAACGTATATAAGTTGCGCTTAATTTGGCAATGATGATTTTTTTTTAATCTTTTGTTTCCTTGCGCGGAGTAGAAGGATAACTGATTGTGAGGTTTACTTGAATCAACAACCTCTCTGGTAGCAATTAAGACATACATTAATCTAAGCTGAATTTGTCTTCAAATGCGTGACTGGTATTTTTTCTAATATTGCTCACTTATAAATCAGCCATCATTTTTAAACAGCATCCGAGCCATTGAAAAAGCATAACAAGAATGCCTAATATGTAATAGTTGCTGTAATTTTTTTGTCTTGTTTCGTTTATTGGTTGCAATTAACTCATTAGATGTTGTTTGTTTTTTTTAACGACGTTTTATATAAAAACTAGCAAGGAGCTAGGAAAATATTACAAAATAATGAAACTAGGATTTTTCATCCAAGTGTTCCAATCAAAATTTGAGCTACAACGACTAGAGCACTAATGAAAAGACAAGCGAACAATATCGTCAAAAAGGAAATCTAAACGAGGGAAGTTGATCCCAAATAAAACTTGATTGTGAAACTTCCAAATAACCCACTAAGAAATGTAACAAACGCCTTCAAACACATCCTTGAGCCGCTTAGAAACTCTGAGATTTTTGAACCAAAGAAGCCAATCCTCATATGAGTTTTTTTCAAAATCCTTTTTTCAAAAATCTACAGGTTAGTTGATTAAATTTATATGGTAGAGTTCAAATTTAGGCGGCAGTTTATAATTCGTTCTATGTTTATGCAGTTGTACCTCATGCGGAAGCAAGATGAGGGGTTGAGTGATCCTTGGCTCGTTTTTGGTTTTTGAATTCCCCTTGCTTATCATGCCCTATTCCTTGCAATTTTATAACACTGAATCCCAGACTACTGTACCACCTGTGTACCTACATTCTCCCTAGCCCCAGTAACATTGATTGTCCTCTGATTATCATACCCAGTGCCTCTGTTAATCCTTAGAGTATTGTCCTGATTTGCTCTACTAGTGTTTGATGAAGTTCTGAGGTTGTTGTTGGTAGGTTTGTAGATTTTCTTGAATGATAGAGAAATTAAAGCCATGAGTTTATCAATCTCCTTCTCCTTTGACAATGCATCATCTTTAGTAACCAAGTCAGTTCTTGATCATAAGTGGGTGGAGGAGAGTTGACAATTGCTTTACCTCTGTTTCTGGTAGCAGCTTGTTGTGATCTGGTTGAGGAATTATGAGTGTAGTGAGTAGGATGGTTTTGAGGATGGTAAACTGGTTGTTGTTGAGCAACAAATGCAAGTAGATTAGCAGTACGTGCTAGTCTTCAAGCTGTTATCTCGTCGACTTCTTTATGGTGTTGCTTCAAAATGTCATAAAGTTTGTGATAGGAGACAATCTTCAGTTCTTGACTCTGCTTAACAAGCGTCACAAACCTTTGCCATTCTGGTTGTTATTGAAGTAAGAACTGAACATTTACTTGATGATTGATAACATCACACTGATTTCTGACAAGCTCATTCATCATCTTATAAAACCTTGAGTAATACGATTCAAGTGATTCACCATCCCGTGATGTGAATTTTCCAAACTCCTAATATAAATTGGTTTATAGATCTTGAACATTTATTGATTCACCTTGTTTTAACCTTTCAATTGCTTTCCACATCTCACATGCATTTGGACAAGAATCAACTATGGAGTAGATATCATTATTTATCCCTGATAGAATTATCTAAACAGCTTTAGCTTCAGCATTTAGTTGATCTTGTATGTCTTGTGAAACATTCTTGTAGTTCTCCATATACCATTCTGCAGTGGTTTCTGAACTACCTTCTGCAACTGGAACAGTCTTCTCAGTCCATTTGAATTTGTAAGGTGGATTCTGGAGACAATAGTGGATGTGTTCATTGTTAGGTTTGGTGTCGATGTATCTCTTGATTCTGGATTTCCACTAAACGTAATTACCAGGTGCTAACATTGGTGGACGATCTTTGCCACCTGCTTCCATGATGGCATTGCGAAGAGCATTTGATGTTTGAGTTTGCAAATTGGTAATGGTATTTGACATTTTGATGTTGTGAATGGATATCAGATCTTAAGTTTTATGAAGTAATTGAGTTATGGTTTGTTATGGAATTCAAGTTTACGGGATTTTACAAGTCTTGATTGAACCGAGAAAAGAAATGAAACTTTCACAGGATTTTACGAATCAAGAAGAAACCGTAAAGAATGAAGTTGGTGTTAAATTAGAAATTATTGTATGTTTACGTTTCTTTGAAGTCCAAATGAAGTGTTACAATAAAAGTCCAACTTGAATTTCACCGAATTTGACTTAACTGAAATTGATTTTTGATAAATTTCACCGAAAATGATATATATCTCCCTACCAAAATGGTATAAATCGCCCTACCAAAATGGTATAAATCGCTGCCTATAAGATTGGTATAAATCGTCGTATGTAGAAGACGTATAAATCACCAGATCAACCTACGTATAAATCGTTGTACCAAAAACCATGTATAAATCACCGGATTGAGAATTACGTATAAATCGCCGGATCAACTTCGTATAAATCACCAAATCTAAACATGTATAAATCTCCGTCTTTTAGCAGATGTATAAATCGTCGTCTTCATACCCATTTTTCAAAATCACTTAAAGACGTGATTTTTGACATTTTGAAATGATTTCTTTTACAAATATAAGCTTAACTAAGAAAGTCTTAACATAAAAATACAAACTTTTTGATTTTTAAGGGGAATTTTTATTCACTTTTTTCAAGATTTTCGAATGGTTTTCTTCAAAAACTAAAGTAAGAGAAGTTTGGAATGTGAATAAGCTATTAGAAACTACAAATAAGCTGTAAAAGAAAGGTTTAAAGAAGTGTTTCAAACGATTTTCAAAAACACTAAATAAGCCGTAGCTTTTGGACGAAAATAAGCTTTAGGAAAAGCTTAAAACCATGAAACAAATCACCACAAAACCCCTTGGCTCTTGATGGCACTTGTTATCCCAAATATCTAATCCATTACACAACTAATAAGCACATACAAATGTAACCAACACCCTCTCCATGTGTGGAGAGGGTCCTATTTATACGCTTAGCCTACTAGATGGCGTATGGGCTTTCTACTTAGGCCGAGCTTGGATTATCTTGGGTTTTGAGCACAAAACATGGACAATATTAGCTTAAAGTCCAAGCCCGTTAATCCCGACTATCCTATTACATAACACTAATTGCAACAAAGAAGACCGATAACATTCTTGTTCGACTTATATAAAAATAGGGCTAACAATATGCAACAAGCCTTTTAAACTACTTGGTGACCCAAGTGGACGAGTAAAGTCTTGTGAGGGCTTCCAAAGAACATACCCACAAAGTTCATCTAAATGTATAAGGTTTCGTAAATGTTTTCAACTGATTTCAGGATTTCAGAAAGTGGTTACGGCGTAATCATGGGGTTGTTAAATTTGAAAATTCGAATTAAGAAAGGTTACGGCGTAACTCAAACAGGAGATTACATCATAAATACATATGTTACGGCGTAACCAGCCCAGACAAAACCTTTTTACCACATGTAAACGAGTCAAGGAGACCTCGAATTCCAATACCTTGCTGTGAGAACCTGTAAAATCAAGTGAGAAACCAATAAAACAACTAAAATGAAGAAAATAAAAGACGAGTTGTCTCCCGACAAGCACTTTTGTTTATTATCGAGTCTTTAAGTTAGACTAAAGATGAAACTACGTCTTTGCTTGGTCATTTCCCTCATTGGCCATCTTTTCCATCAACCTAGCTCTTATTGAAGCAACATTATCCCTAGTTCTTGGCATTTCATCAATCTCTAATACCTTTACTTTTGTGTAGATCTCCTCTGTGTCAATGGTATATCTAGTAACCTTAATTTTTTCAATTAAAATTAGGGGGAGGGGGTTCCTCATAGGTTAATCCAAGTAATCTACATCTTCTCTTGTTATAAGCTTCGTTATCTAGGTCAATGAATCCATCGTATGATCTTGGTTTAAGATAATCTAGTATTCCTTCCAAGTCGTCTTCATGTTCACTTATACCTTTAAACCAATCATCGTTTAATTTATCATGAATAGCCCCTGTTATTGTGTTTGCTTTATCTTCTCCCCATTCCTCTGGAGTTTCTGAGTTCTCCTCAATGTCATCTTCTTCCTCTTTGAACTTTTCTCTTCAGTGATCTTTGAGAATTCTCTCCCTGTTCATCTTGCATACTTTTTCATATCTTATTTTCATCCAATCATTTAATCTTAGTTCTTCCCATTCCAACTCCTCCCGTTTACTGTCATTTATGCTCTCCCAATAACGTTTCTCTTCGTTAATTGGTAAAACTACTCCATCGCATACGTTACTATTCAGATAACAAGATGCCCAATACTGGCGCTCATTCTCTTTTTCTTGTAAAATTGCCTTACACCAATGTACCCTTTTTTCTTTAGGTGTTGAATATGTCTCTTTATCCACTTCAGTTATCCTGTATACTATCTCTTCATATGATTCATGTATTTTAATTTCATAAGAGAAAATATCTGGGTCGATACCCAATAATCGGTTAAACTCACAGGACTTAGAATCATATAAGAATAAATCATAATTAATCTTTTTAAAATCATCATCCCCTGGGCATGTTTTGCTTTTTATTGAACGAACTAATTCCAAAATTATGGTAGTAAAACTACTTCTCATTTTGAATATAACCTTTTCATTTCCTACTTCTAAAGAGATAGACATTCTAAATATATCTATTTTAGCGTGTGCAGTGGCTAGCAAGGGTCTTCCTAGAATTATGGGTATCCTAAAGTCTTCAACCATGTCAAGAATAACAAAGTCTACCGAGAAGATGAATTTATTGATTTTTTTGAGTAAGTTCTCTACTATTCCTTTAGGAGTGCATTTGGTGTTATCAGCCATTTCGATCACCATGTTAATTGGTTGTAGTTTTCCTATGCCCAAACATTTATACATAGACAGGGGCATGACGCTGATGCTAGCTCCTAAATCTGCTAAAGCATTATTAAAATCTAACATTCCAATGGAACAAGGGAGAATGAAACTTACTGGATCTTATTCCTTAGGGGGTAGCTAATTTTGAAGAAGAGTAGAGCACCTATGGTTCATTCTAATTTCTTCGTCTTCTTCGGTCCTAGGTTTATTTTCCACCAAGTCCTTCATGTCTTTTGCGTAGTTATTCGTTTGCCTAATTTCTTTTTAGATAGGATGGGTTATCTTGATTTTCTTCAGGCTCTCCATAGTTTTGTGAACTAATTCTTCTTCTGCGTGATGCTCTAGTCGTCTAGGAAATAGGATGGGTGGCTCATAGGGATCAACATAATAGTTTACACTTTGTTTTTCCTCTTGATGTACTTTTTTAATCTTAAGTGTAGCCTCGAGTGCTGCTAGAGCTTCTGTCATTCCTGATTTGTCAGTTTCTTGTCTTTCGTTATCAAAAAACCTTGAGTTAGCAGAAAAGTATTCAATTTCCTCAGGGAATAATAGAACAGTGTGTACAATGGTGATCCATATTCAGTACAGATTTCCTTTCATTCTTTGAACTTACCACCATTTGCTCGTCCTTCAACCTCATTTGTTAAGGTTCTTACTTTCATTTCGAGATCTTGGATAATTTTGTCGTGAGCTTCCCGATTGGTTTCCGTGTTTTGGTGTAATTTCTTTAACCATTCATCTTGCTCAGCATGTCTCTTAGCCGCTTCTTCCATATATTTATTGATTATTTTGGTTAGGCTTGGTCTTCTCTCCCTTGATGATGGCTGGTCGTATCTTGATGCTCCTCTATTAAATTTATCGTCATTTCTGTTGTTGTTTGGGAAGGGTCTATCGAACTCTCCATATTTAACTTCCTCCATACTTTTTACTTCCTCGTTTAAAGGACATTCTTTGTCAAGATGAGCTCCTCCGCATGTTTGACATCCTACTTGAATAGCGTGCACGTTCTCCTTAAGTTTCTTTATGTCATGACCTAGGCTATCAAGTTTGTTTACAATAGCAGCGATCCCTTCAGAATTACTACTACTATCTATATTCCTACTAGATGAACCATCATGCCACTTTTGAGAGTAGTCAGCCATAGTCTAGATTACCGTTAATGCTTGAGCAGGTGTCAAGCCATGAATTGGCCCCTGAAAGTCAAGCAATTGACTGTTCATAGTGCCGAGACCATTGTAGAAGATGTTCATCTTCTGATAGCTATTGATGTCATGGGTTGGGCATTTATAAAGCAGGTCATTATACTGTTCCCAAGCTTGGTATAATCTTTCGTCACCTTCCTGCTTAAAGTTGCAGATTTCTTCAAGCTGCTTAGCGGTTTTGGATGGCGGGTAGTACCTTTGGATAAAGGCTTTTTTAAGGAGATCCCAGGAATCGATGGTTCCTAGAGAAAGTCTGTCCACCTATCTTTTAGCGGCTCCAGTAAGTGTAATGGGAAAAACGCGTAGCATGACAACATCTTGTGATACTCTTGGAATGTTGAATAAGCTGACGATGTCTAAAACTCGCTCTACATGCTCATGAGCATCGTCATTCTTGTTTCTGAAAATGGTATCCTCCCTCAATTCTCGCATGAATTGACTCTTGATTTTGAAATTCACATTGCTTCCTATTTCGGGTTTAACCATGCCCGGTGCCTGGTTCCCTCGAGTCAATGCGAGGTATTGTTCCATGGTGAGGTTATCGATCTTTCCCTCAGCCATTATGATTCTTGAAATGCTTAGTAATAGAATTTAGTAATAAAATACAAGAAATCAAACTATAACTAATTTTAGCTCCCCAGCAACGACGCCAAAAACTTGATGCATAGAATTGTTTTGAATAATTAATTGCCAAGTTTTAAATTTCTAAAACTCGTCTACCGATACAGGCACTAACGGGCAGAGAACTCGGTTGTATGTAGTGCAGTAGTTAGTAAATCTGAGGTCGTCCCAAGAGCTAAGTTTTAACTAGTTCTAATTTGATTATGTCACGTTTTGAAAATGGGATTGAGATGATTTAAAATAACTAAAAAAAGGTAAATGCAAAAAAGTAAATTGATAAAAGTAATCAGGGAGAAAAGCGTGCTAGCCTAACCATTTCATTGCTAATGTTATGATTACGTTTTCTTATGCAATGTTCAATTACAAGTTTCATTAGTGGTTCTAATATCGGCAGACCCGAATTGGCATTTGTGGTTTGTCCTATACTTACTCTACGATCCTAATTCCCCTAAGATCATACAGGCAAGGCATCCAAGTTTGTAGTGGTTAATCCCTAACTATCCTTAAGACCAATTCTATAACCTATATAGATTATTAAACCTCTCTGAAAGAGTTCCTGTGCTTTTTAAGTGTTTAATATGACAGAGGCGGTATGGTTAATTCCTACACTAGGGATAGGTGCCAATCTACCCTAGTACCCCGCTAATCCCAGGTTCAACCGGTAAGTCTAATAACAGGACTAACAAGATCTAAGCCACCCTCTACACTACCAAAACCCCTTCTACACTACAAAACCAAGGTCAATGAACAGGACTCAATGATACTCAATTATTATAACCATAATTAAAAGGATATTCTATCATAACCCAAATAGTAAATACATGGCTAGGCCAGCACTAGGAGTGCTTAGCCACTCATAGCAACAGTAAGATAAGAATTAAATGAAGAGATCTTGGATTGATAAATCATTTAATTTCTTACCAAATACGACATTTACTGAATCGAAATTTAATTGCTTAAATAGTAAGTGATCCTTCCTTTGGACTGCTTGGTGGAATGCTTCGTCTTCTAGAGGCCTTGTTCTCCTCTTGGTATGTGTTGTGAAGAGGTGAAGTGAGTGATGCTGAATGAGCCGAGTAACGGACTATTTCATAAGTATTTTGAAGGTGTTATGACGTAACATATATGAACACATTATGCCGTAACAATGCTGATGTGGTTTCCCATTATCCAGGCTTAATTGATGTTACGGCGTAACCGTATTTCCAAGGTTACGCCGTAATGATGACTCAGATACTCAATCTTTCTTCAAATTATATGTTACGGTGTAAAGGTGATGGTGAGGTTACGCCATAACAGCTGATGCTGGGTCATTTCTTCGCACACTAATTCTTGATTATAGGGCTCTATACTTCTGCGGGGGAGGTTACGTCATAAAAGCTTGAAGCCTTCAATTTCTTTGAAAATTCCACGTCCAATCTCGTACGTACTCATTTCTCAAATTCTCGCCATTGCTCCTAAAACTAAATATAAAAAATAAGTAGTGTTTTCGTCATTTATAACATAAATATAAGCATTTTCATAAGGAATTTGTTACTAAAAAGTATTAAACTAGTTGTTGTTTATCACATCTTCCCTTCACTGGATCAAAAGATATGCATTAAAAGTGTGGTATTTTCAGATCTAAGTGAGCACTCAATAGTCGTCTGTTAGTATTGTCAGCCTCTTTTAACTCTTGAACATCTTTCTCTAGAACATATACTCTTTGAATAACAACATGGAGTGGATCTGGAATCATTGTAACAGGTGGAGCTTCGGTGGTGATTGGTGGTGTAGGGATTGGTGTTGTTGTTTGTACATAGTACATGTGATATGTTGGTAAAGACAGAGGGAGGAATCGGTTGAAGAGTTTGTATCAAGTGATACTTGAAGAGTTTTGGGTATATGGTGTGAGTACTGAGGGTCTCATGAAATCCAGTAACGGACAATAAATGTAACACCATGTTACACAATAGCCAGAAAAAACTACGGGATATGCGACGGTACCATTATGCTATTAAGATACAACAGATCATTAACTTTATAGTTTACATTAATTAATGATTTGCAGTTTTTACAGACTTGTACATAGTGTAAATCTTAACATAATTCGTTCACATCCATCTAAACACATGTCCCCCTGGTTTACCCACTTTCTTCTTCCAATACAATACCCATACCTTCGATTTGACTCACCTGAATATGATACTCCAAAAAACGTTCAACATAATGTTGGAGAAGATCGTAGGTTTGTCCTTATACCAAAAAGCTGTGCGAATATTCAAGAATGGGACATTAGTGCTATCATGATGAGTGTTTATATGCAAACAACCTTAGCCATACCGATAATCAATTCCATATGTCACTTACGCACTAATGGGCCTACAACTGCATATGTGCAACTAAAATTAAGGTAGAAGACCACACACAAGCCTGGGTAGGCGTACCCATACGCTCCAATAATCTCTACTCATACTGGGGTAGGCGTTAACCATCGATCTACATAATATCACCATTACTGGGTAGGCGTACCCATCCGATCCAATCCTATTCATGCTATTACAGATAACTATTTACATAGTATTCCTCAAGCACATTAAACTTGTCCAAAAACAAACACCACTTTTCTCGAATTAGATCAATTCAAAACATTTCAAAACACATTTGAGTTTCATTTCCCCCCAAACGGAAAAAAGACTTGTAAAAAGTGTGGTACGATAAATCATATCAAATCAGCAATCAAAGCAACCTACTACAATATCAATCAAGCAGAAAACAATAAATCTCTTACAAAAGCGCACAATTGTACCCGGACATAGAACCTAATATATAATCACTATATCAATTACTTATACAAAAATAATTCTTATATGTACAAGTGTTCGCCTTTAACCACGCAATATCCTGCATTTGGCTCAGTTTCCAAAATCCATTACCTAATCTAGATTATTACAAACCCGATATCTCACTACCGTTAATCTCTTTTCAAACATACATGCCGTATTGTGCTTCCAACGACTTTGTCTGATTATCAACACTTTATATCCATTTATGGTTGTGTAGGTAATTACGCAATAAACGACACTAAAAAAAATTGGGCTAAGTACGACTCAAACTCACAACTACAGTCTCTAACTACCTCTAACTGTTTTAACAGATCAACAAATCGACCAAAATACCCCCGCGAAATCTCGAAAGAAATATGAAGCAGAGCTCACAGTGCCAAAGATAAAAATTATTCCACATTTAACCCATGTTGGACGATACGATATTTATATATATATTATTATAATTTTTGTCTTCATTATCGGACTAACAGGGCATAGTTATGGTTGTCGACTCATTAAATATGTCCAAAAGTTTTTACCTCAACACGTAATCTTCCTTAAGTTTCACCCTTCCATTTTCTCAATTAAAATCGACACAACGGTTATAAACAGTAAATATTTAAGAAGAGTTTCAAGGAATTACATCTTTCGTCTGTATTAAATTTTCAAGTTAAATAACCATTTATTCTTAAAACATTAAAAATTTTACCTCTTTTCTAGCAAAATTCTAGGTATATAATTCTTTCGAAAATTTGGCTGACACGTATCGTCTTCATGGACATTTTTCCGAGGTCATTAAACCTTAATCCAAATTTTTTTTTCACAATTTCGACGCTTTTCGTCAACACAATATTATTACTTTCTACATGATTTATCTAACCATGGCAAAAAAACCCCTTCAAAATCGACAAGTCCAAAGAAAATTCCCCTTTTAATCCAACACAACTTTCTTTTGTTCATTAATAAAAGTCCACAAACTCTTTTATTTATTATTGGGTCATATGGTCCATCATTGTCCAAAATGCTTAGTACGATAGCGTAACTTAGTGTTATTCCATATTCATTTTTACATAAGGTCTATTTATAATACTAACCCCATATGGGTTTCTTAACGCCCGTTAAGTCCAAAACAATATAAATCTGAAATTACCCCTGGCCGCTGGTCCCATTAAGCCGTCGGCCCGAATATATCAAACCAAAAATGAGATATGAGCCTAGAAAGATAATAAATACCCAAAATTAGCAAAAAGCCGAATAAAGCTAAAACCAAATAAGCCTAAAGCCGGATTAAGCTTTAAACCAATAAGCCCAAAGCCGAATAGCTAAACCCAAATAAGCCTAAAACCGAATAGAGCTTATAACGAATAAGAATATACCAAATAAGCTAAAACCCTATGGGGTCGAGCCCTTTGTGGCCCTCAATAACGAGAAACCAACACGGACCCTCAAAATGGGCCCGCGAAGGTACTACGCCAAACGCACCACAAATTTGTCGATAAAGCAACCTAAACGCACCCTTGTCGCGGCTCATAACAAACAATACCGCCCTTGTTGTGGACAAAGCGACGCAAGTAAACCAACGCTACCCTTGTTGGGCTGGTCCAAACAAGACACATAACTTCTACGTTTATAAAATCATATAAGCCCATTTAGCCTTATCCTACCTTATGAATAGCAAAACATCCTTAAATAAAAAGAGCTCTTTTTAAGCAATTTTTATAAAACTAAAAATTACCACAAACAACATTTTATTTAAACTCAAAATACCTTTTCTTCCTTTTTCTTACTACTAGGCGACGCAATAAACAACCCTTTTTAAACTTTGATTTCTGTTTTGATCTTTTTGGCGATTCAACTTGTAACATACTAGCGTTCTAGTCTTCACCTTTATCACAAAAGTACAACTTAAAATTCATAAGTTTTATAAAAAAACTTACTTGTTTTCTTGTTTGATGTAGCTTGGTTTGATAGTGGTCACGCCCGGCGAATACAGAATAAAAACCTTGTTTCTTCAACCTCCAAAACTATTATGTTATCAACCCAATAAGAACAAATTTAACAACCGTTGTTTCTTGGCAAACAACTCCTTCAAACTTGTGTCTTTCTCTGCTTCCATTGGGGTTCAGAACCGGATTATAGAGAGCATATAAAAGGGAAGAGAGAGTTATATTTTTTTGATTTCATAAATGATGCACTGTTATGTGAATTGGGTAAGGTGTGCCGGAGATATATTAATGGTACTAGGTGACAGATTCATTGGAAAAATTTAGCTAAACTTGTTCCCCTTTTCCCCTAGAGCGTCCAAAATGGGGGAATACAAGGCGGGTTCTCGGGATTTCACTTTTCGTGTCGGGATCAACTCTAAAGCTAATTTCTAATTTATTAAAATGTCAACCAACTTAGTTATCATTTTCACAATTGCGTTAAAAATCATTTTTCCATTAACCCTGGGTTATTCACATGACACTTATATCTGTTACAATTTATTACTAAAATCCATTTGAGCCAATTATCGGCGAGCTCCGGACGGACAAACATGATTTAATTTTGACAAACTCCAAATTTCCGAACTCTCTGATTCATCCATTTTTAAGAACAATTCAAATCTCACCAATTATGGCTTCGAAACACTATCATTTTCACTCAAGAATTTTACCTTTTAGACTGTCACAGTCTTTTACGAATTTCATGCGAAAAAACCGTTTTTCTTTATTGACTACTATTCAATCACTTTGGTTTTCACCGGACATTTTACAATTTAACCCTCACACATTACTTCCATAATTATGAATTTAGTTAAATAAATAAACCCATTACACATCCCCCCAATACTCTTAAATCTCCACATTTAATTTTAAACTATGTGCGGTACGCGCTGCGTGATGAATTTTTTCGCCTAAACGCCGGCGGGAAAACTTCCCGGAAAGCAGTGAAAACCTCAAATCCACTCTAAAATAGGAAAACGAATCATAAATGATTCATTCTACGAAATCAATACACCTTCAATTCCCAGTGTAACGAAACTGCTTTTACGCATTAGTAGTCAAAGAAGTCAACTCTTTTCAGGCTTTCATGCAGGAAAACTGTCAGATCGAAGATGACTTCAAAATACAAAAACAATAATATTTTATAAATACTTAACCTGAATAATATTACGATTATCACAGTCTCACCCCTTATAAAGCAATTTGGCCCTGAAACTTTAACTCAAACCTTTAACTTCAATACTAACAGAAATTCCATTCTCAAAGTATCTCAACAATCATGATTTAGATCGTATCCAGTGAGGTTTCTTACGATAACTCTAAAGACCATGGCCTTTTCCATAATACACGAATTCTACACTTTATCTTAATCATTCCATATGCCGCCAGAGCACAATATCATGATACTTTCATGCTTCTTTTAAGCTTCACAATTACTTAATGTTTACGGTCTCACTGTACCTCAGTAGCGGCGTGTCAAGTGGATACGATCCCGTCCTTGAGTGTGATGACAATCTATCGTATTGGCATTGCCAAATCTTTCCTGTGAAGTCTTAATGAAACGGATCTTTTTTAGCTTGTAAAAGCTTAGTTAACTTGGATAAATCCAAACTAACTATATGAGAAACTATGATTGTGATTACTTACAAGTTTATGCGGTAAATCTATAACTTGTTAATATACTTAGAAGAAACAATTGATGTTACTAAACTTGTATATATTGATTGTAAATATTCTAACTAGGATAAGTGTTTTCTACGATAGATGATTATCTTCCTAACTATGTCCGCTATATTTATGGTTTCCCTTTTATTCCCATAAGGAATAACCTTATGGCTTACAAAAACCGCGGTTAAGTGATATGCATATCTATTCATAATATATCTCATGCATATACCAACGCTTTAGACAGTATATCTTCTCTATATTAACAGTATAAATAATACTAGACTAGCAGTACTAACGATCTATAAAATTTGTACTTGGAACATACTCATCTATAACTAACAGTACTAACTATTACAACTAGCAGTACTAACGACTTATTTTATATTCTTCATATCTTCTTAGTGTGCAGTATCACAATCGTGATACCTAGCAGTAGTAAAGTATCGTACTGGCCAATTAGTACAAGTTAAGGGTAACTCAAAATTCCCAACATTTCTGGTTATTCAACCAACGGGACAAACCTTACGGGGTGTATGTCCTGCACAATGCGACTTATACTCTACCTTACCAACACTTACTCACTCAAAATCCCCAAGTAAACCTTACTTGGTCAAACCATCTCGGCTTTATCCTTCTAGGAAGGCCGTTTAAAAATCTAGACCACATCATCATTTCGCTTTAAACTTTTCTCAATCTCATCGATACTCACGGGTGTCCTTACAAGTCTCACTTTACTGTAGGTAGGTCAAGATACCTCTGCATGTTACAGTTTTATTGTAAATAATAATTAAAAATATATGAAATATTCCAAAACTACCCTTGAGGACAAAGGTTTGTAGGAAAAATCTTACAAACAACTACTACGGTTTTAACCGGTAAGTCGATTTACCGCGTCGTTCTTCCAAGACTTTATGAAATTGAGACCTCGTTTGTTATTTGGACAATGACTTGAATTGGTTCGAAGTAAGATTTGTTTTCTAAAATCTAATAGTTGAGCAAATTTTGGGACAATTAAATCCTAACTATAAAAAAAAATGACAACGGGGTAGATAAAGTAAAACACGACAAATAAGCTAAAAACAATAAAATTTACACACTAAATATTTCTAAACTTTTTCTAATTCCTAAATGACTATTTAAAAGTATAAAAGCTATAGAAATTCTAAACCTGAAGTAATTTAAGCTAAATATGAAGAAAACGTAGAACGGGGATAGAATCCCGTTCTTTAAAATTGATACTTTGATATATGATTACCCACAACGGAAGTAAAATTTCGCAACCTAGACCTAGAATATGTTAAAAGAAAAATTTTTGTAAAAAAGAAAAAATATTTTGTTTGATTATTTTTCTATTTTTTATGATTTTTTTAAAGTTCTATAACAAAAATTTAATCACAAAAAATATAAAACTTTAATGCTAAAAATCAACTAATTTTTTTCTAAAAATAGCTTATGATAATAAGCGTTGTAGAAAAAATAAGAAATCCTAAATACTAAACCTATTTAAGCCGGGAAAAATCAAAGAAGCATTCGAAATGGTTATATACAGAAAATTCAAAAAAAAGGTTAAATAAGTTTATTGAATGCTCCTTGAGACGTAACAAGTCCAAAGGGTCGCTGGTGGTGGAGGGGTGTGTGTGTTGTATAACGATTTATTAAGGGTAGAGGTTGGTTGAGGTCACAGGGTTCGCATGCTTGTCACCTTGATTTCTCACAATGTTCCTTTTATCTTTTTACTAATTAATTTCAAAAGCAACATGTACAATCAGCTTATAAGGTATCTTTTTTGTGAAAACAAACTTTTTTGAAACTACTAAATAAGCTGATAAAGAGCTTATTTAACTCAGAACATAAACTCACTTTGAATGTTTGTGATTTTTTTTATACTTTTTATCAAAACCCATAAGAAGTAGAACTATTAACAAGGTAAAGGCTAGAAACTAAATAAAGCTATATTTCTGTCTTATACTTACATAATAAAGCTAGTCTATACTTGAAATAAGCAAAAAGAAAGAGGCTTAAGCCTGATAAGTAATAATGGACATTACTGAAACTTCCAATACAGTCCTTAAGGTGACTTTGAGCTTATTTTTAGATAAGCTAAAGGATCCTTATGGACTTTTAGCTTACACTATCTTAAACCCTGGCCAAAAAGCTCTCTAAAACTTCTTTTGAAAAGCATTTTGAAATTCATTTGCTTAATGAAAAAACACCCTGAAATTTGCTATATTTTCTCGCAGTTTTTATGTTAACTAAGTTTGAAAAAGAAATATTGCAATTTTTCTGCTCTTTAAAAAACAGAAGGACAAATAAGCTTATTTTATAAAAAACTAAGTTCTAATAAGATGATAATTACCTACAAACTACTTTTGTAAAACTAAAAATCGAATCCTAAAAAACTAAATTTTACCCTACTGATAAATCCTAATGAGTGAAAAAGGCCATTTTTCATTCTAAGCTACTGATGCAGTTTGCACAAAATTGACCCAAATCCATATGAAACTTGTGCAGGTTTAAGGAACTTGCTTTATGCAATTTTTTAAGTACCTTAAACTAATATGCATACTGAGTATAAAACATAGCTAGAACCATACCTTAGAGCCTGTAAGTTGCTTATGCATCTCTGTACTTAACTAAACAGCAGAAGCTAATCATTACATATTAAGCATAATTAATATCAGAAATCTAAACTATCAAGCTATTTAATCCTACCTTTATATTAACCCTTATATGAGTCTTTAAATTCGTACAACGTCCAAGGGACCTACACAATGGCTTCATGCAGTACTAAATCAGGTTAGGAACACCGCTTGACCCAAAACACCCATTATTTTCTTAAAAGTCATTTTTAGCTTATAAAATTGAGATTAAATACACAAACTAGTAATACCAGATAGTGACAAAGCAAGAACAGGCTTATTGAAAACTGCATTTAACATAAAATATGCTAGATTAATAAAAACCGGTAATCCACTAAGCTAATTTTATTTTTAGTTTTTAACTGCTTTTAAGACAAATAAGGAGCAGACATAGAGATCTAAGTTGAAAAATAAGACATAATAAGCATCTACAACTTATACCTAAGCAACAATAAGCTTGACTGTAAATACAACATTATCAAGCAATAACAGACAAATGAACAGATTAAGCTAAACTATGCAATATTTAAGCGATACAAAAATAAAAGGAAAGACTTACATAAGCCCCTCTGCAATAACAAGGCTGTAATATTTCTGCTCCTTAGAGCTATCTTCAATGCTACAGCTTATCATACGGATAAGCTGGTAGGGATCATGGAAGTTCCTTCACATTATGGACTTCCTTCAATATACAGCTAGGTAAATTTAGGGATGAATTTGAATAAGATAAGCCCTACTAAGCTTTTAAGTGCTTAGTTGTAGTAACTTAAGCTAGCTTAACATGTAGATTATGACAATTTATTAAGAGTTAGTGAACCCAAGTTGAAAATTATTTAAACCATTACATGTTAGGTATATAATAAAAAATCAAAATTAAAATCACAAGTTTTTAAGAATAGTGAACTAAATTTTATTAATAAAAATGAATTACAATGCTTTAAACAGAGATTACAAATAATTTTAAATGTCATTTTAAAACTAAAAATTACAATAAAGCCTACGTTTACACTAAGCGGCTATATTAAAAATTTAAGCTAGACTTAAAAAAAAATTAAATGTCTATGTGAGTGAGAATGGACTTGTATTTATAGCCAGAGATAGATGCTTCTAGGCCTCTGCACACGCTCCCCTTGGTCTTGATCTCAGCCTTTGAATCTCTTGAAATGATTGGATCCTTTTCATAGCCGTTAGATAAAAGTGGAGCACACGGATTGCCAAGTTGGCAATCCCACTTCTTTAGAGTGGTGTGCTTCTTTTGCGTTGATTTCAGTGTAAAATTCCATCCATCAAGATGTGTGTTCTGCAGTTGAATTCCTGCGTGGCATTCCACTTTTGAATTTCTTGACCAATCAAAGCTCTTTGCATTGTTGTAAATTGTTTGCCAAGCAGGCACATAGTACTAAGGATCTTCAAGGCCATGTTGGATTGGAGAAGGGCGTAGGATTTAACCTTTTGATTAAACATGGTAATTATCTTGGGACGCATGATGAATAGTGTATTTTCACTTCGCGCCCTTTTTAACGTCTTTACTAACGTTTGTTTCGAACCCGGGCCGGGCGGGGTAAGGATGGGTTGGACTTGGGCTCAGGGATTTATACAGAATTGGGGCGGTGTTATTGTTTGTTTTGGGCTTGGGGGGGGAAACTGAGGTTTGGGTTATATTTTATAAAAAAGATAACAACGTTATACCTTTTTATATTAAAAGGGGACTAAACGGTTTGTTATTCATTCAAGGACCATTTTTGTTATATGTAATAACAATAGGGGCTGTTTTGGGGTTTCTAGGGTTTTGTCATTTTATGGGTTGACCATTGTTGACCAAGGTTGACTTTGTTGACCTTTTGCTAGAAACTTCCAGCTCCTTGTTGCATTATATACGTTATCCCTCACACGTGTTCGTGTTTGTCGTTTTGGACACATTTTTCTTGAGCATTTTTACAATATCGTTCCTACAAATCAAATTGACATCAACACAAGGCAATCCATCAAGCATTTATCTTTGTTCATTTTAAGGCCATTTTTGGTATAAAAAGGATATGTGATTCCTCACATATCACCTCTCAAAATCTTACATATTCAAAATATGATCAGGTTTCCAAACCGATCATCACCACTCTTTCCAATACTCCCCCGTGACCATTCACGGTCTATTACCTTCCTATACTATCTCCTAACGAGATGGAAAAATCGGTCAGCCTAAATACATTTTGAGTTTACAGAATACACTAAATACATCGCAAGCCACAACCTAATAAGGAAGTGGGTATCTATCCTATCACGAGCAATCAATCGCAACGCACCTCTACCTCACGGGCAAATACTCTGCGCTCGTAACATATTCAGAACACAAACCAATTATAGCTTTCACGCGCAAAAACCGAACAAAATTTCCTTCACTAATACGAAACGGTTTAAATACAAATCACCTAACAACTAGAATGATCCGTCATAACCACCAATACAAAAAGAAACATTCCAAATCATAACCGTTACTAACCGATGCTACCCGGCTTAGTGATATATATATACAGAAACTACTAACCCAAACCTCATATACCCTACGCACCTCCTCGGGGCTCCTGCCCTCTCCTCATACCATCAACAACCTCAGCCAACTCTAATCGTGCACATCTCTCCTCAGCAAGCTGTAACCGTAAATCTTGGTTCTCTCCCTGCACATCACTGACGGATGCAAACTGAGCTGCTCTCCTGAGGCGTCTCGTCTGTCCTGCCCCAGCATCAAGGGCATAAAACCTGGTCCTAATATCGTTGAATGTCACTACGACCCTCTCCTACTCATACTCTAAACTCCTAAACCGGTACCTCTCGGAGAAAATCCCCTCCCTAACCGCTCCTGACCTAGTGAATAACTCTCCTATGTCCCTATCATACCTCTCAAACAGAGCAGGCGCTATCTACCTCTTTTGCAATGCGTAATCGGTATCAATTCCCCCTTGCATCTCGACTTGAGCTCCAGCTCAGTCAGTATCTCGTTCTGTCTCAACTGTACTGGTGTAGCTAATTAGGTGCTTGGTATAGTCAAAGGTATAAATAGGTGATGAAAACATGGGAGATGTTTTGAAACTTCAGAATGTGTTGGAGAAATGGGAAGTGAAACCTTATGTTACTCGGGGTGGAAGGTACGGTGTTGTACTGGTGTGTGGCGCGAGTGGTGGGTAATCATCCGGATATAATATATTTTCTTCCGTCATTTCGTCTGGTATGTCTCCCATGTGGGTAAAAGTGTATGTCTGTCTAAATACTGACACCCTCTCAGGTCTCTCGGACTCTGATGCTAATCCGGAACCCTGTCCGACCTCAAACGTACTGTATACATCACCCTCCTCTAATGCTAACCTCTCTTGGCTTCTCTACGATACATACAAGTCTTAAAGGCTTGCTATTATAGCTCGATCCCCAATCAAACCAGATTGCCTGCGTGACCCCCAAGGTTTAACAGTCTTCTCTCGAATACTAAGTTTTCATTACTCTCTACACTATGTCCCTCGTTGTCTATACTCGTCCCTTATTCTAATCAACTACCATGAGTCTCATCACTCTAATTCTAATACAGCATTTCCATACCAGGGGCCATCAGACTAAAAACCTTGTTTCTTCAACCCGAAACTATTAGTTGTTTAATGAGCTTAAATTCAAAGTTTTATAAAAACTTACTTGTTTGATGAGGTTGGTTTGATCAAGACGCGTGAATAAGACTAAAAACCTTGTTTCTTTAACCCGAAACTATTAGTTATCAACCTAATAATAAAATCTTAACTCGTGTTCTTGGCCAAACAAATATCTTAATAAACTCTCTGTGTCTTTCTCCTGCCGTGGGGTTTTGTCCGGATACAAAGAGCAAAGTAGGGAGAGAGAGTATATTTTTTTGATTTCAAAAAAATGATGCTATGTATGTTGAAATGGGATAAGGTCGGTGGAGGGTTCATAGTATAGGTACTAATGTGATCGACATCTTGGCTATATTTTAGCCACTCTCTGTACCCTTTCTCCTAGGCGTCAATATGGGATCCAAGGCAGGGTCTCGGGTTTCCTTTTTCAGCTCCCTGCCCGGGATTCTACTTAAAGCTAATTATCATTTACTTTTTAAATCTTAAAACACACACTTAGTTATCATTTCCATATTGCGTTTTAAAAATCAAATTTCTTCCATAAACCTGGGTTATTCATACTTGACACTTATCATCTTTATATTTACTACAAAATCCAATGTAGTCTTTTCCTCGGACGAATACGGACCACTCACAAAAATGTCATATATTTTACAAAACTAAGCCAAACTCCTTGCTCATCCATTTTATAATTCACTTTAAATAAAACCATAATTCTGGATTGAATATCCATTTCTTCACTCAGAATTTCTTTTTTTCCACGTCTGTCCAGTTCCTTTTACTGAATCTTTACACGATAACAAACCTTTTTTCTCGCTAACTTTCAATTCTCCACGTTACACGACTTTACTATTTAAACTCAAAACAATTTGAACTTCAATATTTTGAAATTTATTAAATAAATAACCCGCATTACAACATCACCCAACCTCATAAATTTCCACATTTAATTAATCATATGTGTTGCTTGGCCGGTAACCGCGAATGCGTGATGATTTTTCGCACTAAACACGTGGGTACATACTTTCTCTGGAAAGCTATTTGAAAACCTCAAATCCATATCATAAAATAGGAAAAACCAATTCATAAATGATTCATTTACGAATCTCAATTCTCCTATCTAAACATTCTCGGTTTAACCAAAACTATTTTTTACTCATATTGTACATAACTAGAAGTCAACTTTTCAGTTTTCTTCAGGAAAACTGTCAATGATGAAAGACTTCAAAATACAAAAACTTTAATTTTTTATAAGACTTAACCTGATAATATTACCGGTTATCACAGATAAATTATCAGATGGAATCTGATATGTGGTTTCTCTTGTTGGATTTGAACATCCAATAAGAGTTGATCTCAGCATCTGTAGTATCTCTTAGCAGTAGACAATAATGAAGTATCAGAGAATAGAATGGTTAGAAATTGGGTACCGAACCCTGAGATACAAAATAAGCTTGTTCTGGTTGGAGGACATTTTTTAGCTTTATTGATATTCATCCTATACACATTCTGTCTTTTCTCAGCAATCGACCTTTGTTGCATAGTTATTTCTTCATCGCAGTTCCCCGTCGGCTGAATCTTGATAACCTTTTTCTCATCTATTTATCCTTCATTGTCATTCCACTTCACTGTTATAGCTGTACTAAATCTATCTTCAGTTTCTTCATCTTCCTTCTTGTTCATTTTCTTCACTTATGAATAAATTCATCATCGGTTATCTTTATAGTCTGTTTTTTCAGATTCGATACTTGTGTAATCATCGTCATCTTTTCTCTTCCTCTTCATTAGTGTCCACCCATTCAATATTTTTATCATCATCACCTTCTTCAGAGTATACACTCTTTTGTTCTGAATCCCAATCTAGCATGACATCAGATTTGGCATGGACATAACTCTTTCCTCATCGAGAACCCATGCTTTAGTACCAGTTCCTTCACTTGAGGTTGTAGGAGTGATAGTTGACTCATCAGAAAACCCATGGTTTAGTATCCCAGTCATTCAACATGAGACTCCAGACATCGCCAGATGACTTGTTTCTGATTGACTTTCTGCTGAGCTTTGAGTGGACTTTCCATTGTGTTGAAGCAACATAGTTTTTTCTTCAGGAGTTTGAGCTTGAATACCATTTTGCTTCTGACATGTATCAGGGTGACATTCATTCTTGTTGACAAACGAGAGTATATTAGATGGCATAATTACCTGATGGGTCTTCTTTAGCTGCGCCTCAAGGTCTGATTCTCAATCACAATCCTTTCATGTGTATAGCATGGACTTGACTTGCAGCTTCTTCTTCTGCAGTCTTCAGTTAAAATAGCACTCAATAGATCTTTTCCGAACATCTAAAAGCATACATTGGTTTAGGAATGATGTTATCATCTACAGAGATTGAGACTTTCTTCTTAATCACTCTTCTACTACCTATTCATTTTCTAGCAGGTTCAGAGTTAGATTCTTTAGACACATCAACATCTGCCTCAGGAGTATCTGTAGTCTTCTTCCCTTGTGACCCTTTACCTCTGCTCTTTTTAGGAGGAAGTAAGCCAGTGGAGTATTTTATGAACATCTGGTAAGACTCTGATTGCTTTATTCCCTCAGTCAACATAGTCTCAGGAATGGGAAGTCTATATTCCTGAGATGTGTGTCACCAATTAGACAATATTCTTAATCTGCTTACAACTTTATATTACTATAACACATATTTATTTTCCTCTATGTAATTATCCATCTATTAAATTAGATGCAATTTTCCACATTGTAATTATCCATCTATTATGTTTAATAGAACCATTTTCACGGGAATATTTTTGTTTTATACCATCCATGATGTAACGTAACTTACATTACAAAATTAACTGTGCTCATCGCCAAATCCTACCTATGCCAATATTCTTCAAACGTTTTATACCTCAAATAAAACGTATAATTTTGTAATGATATAATGTTTTAACTCTTTTTTTACCCTACGTTATCTATCTTAATGTACCAACTCATAAAGTTTTTTATAAAAACAAACATTTTTACTTAACATGTATATCAAACACCCGACTAAATGTATGATTTACATTGCGAACCAAAAAGTACAAACTTTACAAGGCAATGAGTATCTTGTTTACTAATACATAATATCTAGAGTATCTTTTCCCTCCAAAACCTTAGCTACAATTTCACGTTAAGCTCATAGTACAAAATACGATTATGCACATACTCATTCAAATAGCATTTTCCCTTCCAATTTTCCTATGAGTTTTGTCAATCCCTTTTTTTTTTTTGTTTCGAAGCTAGATTTAAAGTCTTTCTAGCATCAAATTTAAATTGTTATTTTCACTCTATATTCACTCGCCACATAATTAACTTTAACACATATACCCTTAAAACCTGAAAACCTCAAAACAAATCATTGATTACACAATTAAACTTAGTCGAACCAACGCCAAGACCAAGCACTAGCAACCCTCCACTTGATCCCCACCTCCTTGTCCAATCTCCTTTAGACTTTGTCACCTACTTGCTAGCGCCCTTTCTCCTTCCTTGTCACCACCTTGTCAACTTGCACACCAAGTTAATGCACTTGTCGCAACCCATTCAAACCCACCATGCTTGCAATCCTCACCTCAATTGGCAACACCCTTGTTAACTGAAACCTTTTCTACCCTCCTAACACCTCTCTAATCTAGGTTCCAAGCTTCCTTTAGTCACACCTTGCTAAAATTGGCCACTACTCTTTCCCTTACCCTATATATATACACGCATACATACACATTTCCACAACTCACCACTAAATTAAACACATACTCAAAATTATGTCCTAGTCGAGCCCTAGAAGAGAAGAAAAGAAGGTTTAAGCTAAGTAAAAGCCAAGGTTTAAGAAGGAGAGAGGATCTTGATTCATCTCTAAGTTTTCGGGTTACATTCCATCATTTTTGAACCCACTTTAAGATCTAGTAAGTCTATCACTTGTTCTATAAGCTCTGGTAAATTTTAGATTCAAGTATAAGCTTTGATATAATCATTTGTACAAGCTAAACTCTTTTGGAAAACCCTTAAACCAAATCGAGCCTTAAACGATCCATTTTGAAACCCTAATCTATGCGAACTCATTTAATAATCTAGCTTAAGCTTATTTTAATTTTCAATAAAGCTTAAGCCTCTTAAGCTGATTCCATATAGCTTGTCCTCTAATAATGAGCTAGTTACTCATTTCTATATGTTAAGATACAAACTCATAAATGTTCTAAGCCTATTGGGTTATTTTTCAAAACTAAATCGCGTCCCATTTTTGAGATTTCGAGCTTCTTAAGCTAATTTCATTAAGCTCTTATAGCTTGTTAAATCCTACTTATTCTTAGCCTTATAGTAATTATGCTATATGCTGAATTAATTTCGAGAATTAAAAATACAAACTCAAAAGTATATTGGAATTTAGTCCTAGTAATGCAAATCGTATATGCATGAGGGGTATATATTGTAACTTTTGAAATTATTGAACTTTCGGGCCAAAAGTGTAATTATCCTAAAGTTAAAACCACAAGGGCCTGTTTTGCCATATTTCTAAGTTAAGGGTTAAATGTTTTAAATATATATAAAGGGATTAAATTATAAATTAATATATACCAAGGGTATATATTGTCATTTTTGAATTCTTAAAGGTATAAAATGTAATATTTTTATATTTAATAACAAAATATATTTAAACATTATAAGACTCGATTTTATTAAAAACCTGACACATTTATCGTTCATTCATGATTCGAACCAAATTTTAAATCAGATTATGATATATATTTTAACTTTAAATTTGTATCCCACTAGCTTTTGAAGAAACTTAAAAAGATAAAATCTTATCTTTTAAACTATAACGTATCACGTTACTAGGGAATTTCATGTGAGGGGATTTCATTTGGGTAGACGTTTTGACGAGTTGCTGGATTTACGATTTAAAGTGTCCTAGCTCCTCAAACGTTTACTACATGACCTCTGGATTATGATAGCCCGAACAATGATACGATGTTTTCACAATTTAATAAACCAAATTAATATTTACGTTAAACTTTATGAAATAAAGTTTGAAATATAAACAATCAAACTAAGACTTGACATATTACCTCAGGTTGCGTGACGAGGCTGTTTATTTCCATGTGGTCATTTGACGGTCCATCAGATTATACTCTGTTAAAGGTGAGTTCATAGTCCCAAACATTACATGTTCTCTAAATCCCGTGGGGAGACTTCATGCGATTAAAACATGAATACAAAGTATTTTCAATAGTTCTGATATATTGATATATTATTGCCTCTCAAGTACACCTCCATTTGCCATATAGGCCCCAACTACTCATGAAACGTTAATTCTTTGCAACAGTACAAGCTGCGGGGGGGAAAAAATGGCCGTGATTTTATCTATTGGGATTGTGTAACATCCCTTCTAGGTTCTGGTATCATCATGGCATTAGCGGACACATTTCTTTTGGAGGAACTCCAGTGGTGTTTGGAAAGCACCCGCTTGGTGTCTATAACTTATTTGAGTAACATTTTAGACTTATGGCTTCGGTGTCACGAGCTTAGTTACTATAATATAATATTGGTTTTCCATGATAATTGTATTGGTTGGCAATTTTTACTATTACATTGATCTTGTATTCAACTATTACATTTTCGAACCTGTGAATTTCAATCTACCTATTCTCGTGCTTGACATTTTTAGCATGTTCTTTATATCAGGTAACTTGCAGCAAACTATGGCATGGCAGTGGCATTAAATTGAGGTACGTCCTAACCTTGTTATCTTTATAACTCTATGTTTTTCATATGTATTTTGAGCTACACTTTTGTAAAACTCTGAAATAATATTGAATGATAAACTAAAATTTTACAAAACGGCTCTTTTGAGTCATTTTCTATGGGATTATGACTGGTGATTCATGATGTAATACCCACATTTTGCTTCCGCTGCTTATTATGTCTAAATAAGGGGTTGTTACTAATTATGGTGAGGTGTGTAAATTACTATAGCTTGGTGTGCGGATGGTGTTTAGTGAGGAAGTGTTTGATAATGATTTTGGGTGTGAATCCTGGGGTAAGGCATGTTTTCACGTCATGACTTTCCTTGACGGCTGAATGTGGTCAAGATTTGGAAAGCAAAGTCTTCCAAATCATTTTATGGGTATGTCAACATTTTCCCTGTAGAACATTCACCCTACTGGATGTCAATCTGTTTTTCCTGTGCCTCGTCATTTTGATTGCAGCTTTTCTGGAAAGACACTTGTTGATAATTACAACCAGAGTTCTCCATAGTTGATGCATGTGGTCCACATGCATGCTGAGATGCTTGTATAGTGAACCTTTGTAACCAAGTTCAATAAGGAAGGTAAGAGTAGTCTCATCATCTAGAACTTTAGTAAAGTCTACTCCTTGAACTCTTGGACATATGTCAAGAATCTTCCAAAACACTTTAGCATCGACCGAGCACTTCTTGTTAGCAAGAAGAAACTCATAGGAGTTTGTGCCTTTAACCTTCTTAACAGTGTACCAGAACTGCTGCATAAATATTTCAAGGACTTCAGCAGAAATGGTGAATGCCTTATAATGGGCAGAGTTCTTGATGACATCACGAAGATTACTTGAAAAAGTTTCTTCCTTTTTGTGGCACAGTTGTTTTTAGTCTTTACATTGGTTGTTACTGATTTTGACTCTTTCCACTGAGTGGGAACCCACCTTTCTTCTACTGAGCAGTAGTAACTTGACCAAAAAACAAATTTTCTTCTTATTTCATGATTTCATGCATAAGGATTTAAACCAATACAGTAATTTATATACACAACATTATATATTATACTGATTTTGGTTGATTATCCTATAATGATTGATTTGATTTTAGATAAGGACTAAGATTAGGTTTCATGCAATTATGTCCGTATTAACATACTATTTGAATTAAGTCAACTATGGTTAATGGTCAAAGTCAACTGACTCAATTAACTTGACAAGTCAAATACAACCTAGGACAAATAGTCAATCAGAGTTCTATTAACATAAAGACAATCATGACATAACACACAACAATTTTGATAAATTTGGCCAGAGTTTCTTTTCATAAACATGTCATATTTCGCATGAAATGTTACACCTGTAATATTTTGCACGATTCATGTATTTACATATTTCGCACGTTTTATGCAAATACATATTTTCCGCACCAACATGTATTGTCCTATTTTCGCCTCAAACCTAAACAATTTATTTTGCATGAGACAAGAAAACATGTTTCACAAACTATGTTTACATGTTTCGCAAAGCTTCAAACCTGTCATTATTTCGCAACTATTCATGTTGACACTAACGTCAGGCTTCTATTAGGTTTGAGCAAACACTATCCAATCATAAACATAACACATATCATTTAAGAGCCTTCACATTAATCTTATACCATTGAGATTATTCAACATTTTTGAGCTACAAAAGTGTAAAAATTCGGACTACTTTTAAACGGACCGAAAACTTTAACAATCAAGATAGAGGACATCTAGGAGGCAAATAACATGAGTTAAGGGACAAAAAAAACAGTTAATTCTCACAACAAAGCATACCAACGTTGCCACCATAAAACCAATTAAGTTTATACACACCCTAAAATTCTTACTATTACATAAGCTAAAGGGATCCTAGGAAGCCAAATACTAGATACATGGATATAACATGCAACATCGACGCTAATTGTTCATAAGCCCCGCTAGGCGGAGGAACACGAGGGCATAATCTTCATGAATATCATAACAACACAATGTGCTCTACAATAGAGAAAACTAAAGGAAAAGGATAATCAAATGGGACACTATGTGTCAACTATCAGATTAAGGAGTCTCTTGGAATTACTGCTATCAAAAGTCATACACAACGGAAAAATAATCCAAAAGTCTAAACATAATCAACAAACATCCAAATATCGCAAACAATTTAATTTGACCATATATAAACATCTCTCAGGAGAATGACTCTGAATGCAAAGCCTATAGTATCAATAGCCCAACTCTTTCCTAACTTTCAACATCATCAAGATGTTTTCCTGAAATGATGCTTAAATCGTTTTCTACATAAAGTTGAGGTGAGTGTCCATAGGTTTAAGACAGGTAATCAAAGCTCCAACTATAAATTACTGTGATATTAAAGAAAATACTTCCCCTCCCCATACATAACCACGAAAAAAACCCTCACAAAGCATTTGCTGGACAATAATGAACTATCATAACAAATGCTAACACGCCAAATCCAATCAAATTCCCCTCTCGCCAAATAGCCACAACCTAACGGTCCACACAAGACGTCTCATTATCATACCACCGGGTCCCTGTGCGCTTACAACCTTAGCCAGGCCATTAGATATCCCCAGTAACTTCCTGCTAGTTGGCCTACAGTTAACGATCATAAAAAGGCCCATGGATATCCCAGCTGGTATATCCACTGACGTAGTTCGCATTCTCAATATCACCATCACAAAAATGTAGCCACACAACAATTCAATTGTCACGTTTCGCTGTCCAGCATCTTTGACATCACATTATTCACAGTTAATATAAATATTTCAAAAACACCTTTGCATCTTTTTCACCCAATAACATAGAAGAAAAAAGGGGCCTATTGAAACTCAACGCTATTGCTATAGCAGCTTCCAAACAATATCAACAGCTCCACAAACAAAAACAAACGTGTCTTACACGCGACAAGCTAAATGCTCCAAGTCCATGAAACACTTATATGATGGCTTTGTCTTAAGGGTTTGATTAACCATCATTGGGTCACCCGAGAACCACCATGCCTTACCACTTAAACCACTTCATTAACACTTTCACTTAGTTTACTTTACAGGTATTCAGAATTGTAAACTTTAGTGTATTTTACTTACTTAAAATACATTTACTTGCTGACCTTCCATAAATCTTTACCACAAAATTCACCTAAGTTCATTTTTGAGTTTTATTAAACTACCTTGTGATTCCTTAGTGCTACACTATCACTGTGCCTAATACTCCAAATAAAATCCCAACTTCATTATTACTTGTCCCAATTTCAGATCTGATTCACTACTAAAATGTATGGCCTATTACACATACTTAGCACATCTAATCAGAGGCTCTAAATTTTGGTCAATGTGATGGTAATTTGACATATATAACATTTGACCTCGTGGTTTAGCAGATTTAATTCGAATTTTATTGTAGGTGTTCTTTCATCTATTAATTCGACCTCGTATTTACTATGTTTGACAACATTTTTCCCCTGCAATGTGTCATTTGATCTAACTTCTCCATAACTCAAAATCATACAAGGCGAGAATTTTGAAGACCGTACTTTCTATGAGCTCTGTTTCAGCAGTCTAGACACCTCAAAAACCTATTAACATCATGGAGATCATTCACCTCGTGAACACAGCCCCTAAATCTGCTCAACCTAAATCAAGATATTTTTTGACGAAACCCTAACATGATACATGGCATGATCCATAACCACTTAGACTAACCCTAATCATTTATATATCATTAAAGTCCTTTATTTTTTGTTACATTTATCTATATAACCCTTAGATCTATCACATTATATGTTAATGAATATTTAAATTAGATAGTATTAACATGCTTACCTTGAATGCCTTCGAACCTTAACACGATTCTTGAGGTTTTCATTGGATATCAACGCAATGGAGGTTGATATTTCTTTGGGCTATGGGGGCTGTGATTTCGACAAAATATAGTGAGGGAAGGAGTTATTGTGAACTAGCGTTTCTTCTAATATAACTGAAATGGTATCATAATCCCCTATAATTCACTTTTTTCGTTCAAATTTAGCTCTCCTTAAATACCTTTTTTAAGCTATATATGCTACACAATCCGTCCCCCCTATTTGTATATTTTTATATATACTTTTTTGATTAACATTTATTATTTACATCTATTACTTACATATCCTCTAAGTTTTTTTATAAAATAAGCTAATTTGAGTATGCCTTTTTACATAAACGACTACCTACTAGACTTTTCTAAAAATAACTTTATTTCCTTTTCACTTTCTATTTATGGAATGTTTACTGCAAACTTCCATATTTCACTCACTTAACTCTCTTCCAATATGACACATTTTCCACAAACGATTAATCCATAATAATCTAAGTATTTGACATAGCATTACATACAATACGCCAATCATTTCCATTATCCACCGCATTGTGAACAAATGGCACATACCAATCACTTCCCTACATCATGATCAAAATGAGATGCCCATACAACTCAAAATGATCTTAAGCACATACTAAAACCACTTAGCACACATAATAATCACATAGCACACCACTTAATCCCATAAAATGAACACATAGCCATATATAAAGGTAAAGCTAACCAGTCCAAATCACGGGTGTCACATTCTCCCCTACTTAAGGGAATTTCAATTCGCTGATTTTATTCACTCTATCGTATAATATTACTTCCTCCCATAAGGGTATAAATAGCAGCATCACAACTATGCGCAAAAGAAGCATCCAAACTACATGAGTCTCGCCCGTCCCTGAGGAAACACTCAAAACCTTTAAGTTGTGTAACAACTTGTTTCATGACTTAACCTCGCAACTTCATCTCAAAACAACGAACTTGTCTTGAAATCAAGTTATGTGTTGTTAAAACTCAAATGGTTTTTGAAAGAACCGGCTCGAATTCTTGGGTTTACTAAATATATACACAACCAAAAATTCTTCAAACACTTTAATCGTTCATATAAACCTTAATATTCTCCAACAGGCAACCTAGGTCACTCTATTGGATTCCCTAACAAACACTAGTCATTTTAAGACCACACAACGATTCAAACTTCAAAATTTCGACGTTTCCATTATTCCCTTGGGTTCTTCAAACAATAACGACAGAGTCTTGTCGAGGCTCGATCTATCAACGACACATGGCAGATAATTAGCATTTCGTCACCAAAACGTTTTTTTTCCAGATTCGGACACATGGAATGGGTCTTGTATACATACTCATATCCTCGGGGGCACAACCTTACCTTATACTGCTATAGAGCACTAAATCCTTTCAAGGATATCAAAACGGTTCAAATACCTCTAGTGTAAGACTTTCCTTTCTTCCCAAAATAAATCACGCCCTTCCAAGGTGACACCTTTAACAATACATGATCTCATACCTTCTTTAATTTATAAGGCTTACGCCTATTACCAGCATAGCTCCTTTGACGATCTCTTACTGCTTTGAACTTTTCCTTGATCAACACTACCTCTATCTTCATTTCTTGGTACAAATTCAGGCTCAATCAAAACAACTTTCTCAAATCTCTCGACCACAAAACATGGATCTAATTTCACTCTATTCACAAGGCTTCAACACAAAGGATACATGAATGCTATGATAATTGTTGTAGATAACTCAGCTAACGCGTAGGCTGGACATCACATCTACAACCATGATTCAATCTCACACACCCTTAACATTACCTTCTAAAGTTCGAAAGCAACACTCACTTTCGTCCATCCATTTGAGGTATGTTAAGAAATACACTATATAGTCGTGTTCCTATGATGCATTTGCGCAGTCTGCCCGAAAACCACGAAGTATATCTCTCCTCTTAATATGAGATGATCGGACCACCGGAATCTTCCTTTCCTTTGCTACTATCTTCATAATATTAATCCTGTAACTTCCTCCTTCTTTATTCTTCTCGTATAGCCTATGAAATATAAGGTGGAATTGGTGTCAGTCTATCGATCCTTCACCCCAAATCATTATCTTCCCATTATTTGACATGGCTATTTTTTTAGTGATATAATCCATGGTAATTATATCCCTTTTTCGCTTATGTATCTTCTGGTTGTTGCTCCAGCTCAACCCAAAAAGTCTTTGGCATTGCAGCCTTCCACCATCTCTGAAACATGTCTGATAAATTCTTGCTAACCAATAGATAGCTATATCCTTCTCTATTCATGGCACCCAATACATTGTCTCCATAGTTATTGTACTTTTATCACATCCGATGTACAAGTACTTGATCATGGGGCCTCATCCATTTTAGCCTTCCTACTTATGGAAACCTAGTACGATCCATTAAATAAAAACTCTATTCTTCGTGTCCTTTACATTTGTTGATCTAACCATGTAGTCTTTTCATACGAGTTCGTATCTCTCTCGCCTTGAAACGCCTCAATTTGGGCTTGACTGTTATCATTCTCGTTACTCCCATCACTGACATGGTCATAACCAGTCGCTCCGAACAAGTCTAGGTTTCACTCGTTACCTTTCCTACTTAAGGCATTCTGTCACCTCACATTTGCCATTTACTAGGATGGATAGCGAATTTCATACTTCACATATCACTATACAAATTTTATTCCATAAGTATCTATCCATCATATGACATCTCTTTTCCATTTGGTTTGATCATGTCACCGCTTGCTTTTCTGTGACTCGATTCTCTACTTGGGCGGGCCTCATCTCTTGAAGTAGTCCAATATCTTGTCACTTAACTCATGGTACTGGATAGCTCTTGGATCATTGTCGTTCGTCTTAGTTTCATCTTCCCTTTTCATACTTTATCGTATCAACCCACTACATATCGATTTATAGATTTCAGACGTCACACAAATCATTCTTCAAAGTCTGGAAAGCCGATCATACATGCCTAAAAGATTTGACTATGTTGATCCTCAAGGTAGACTCAAGTCAGTGATGGCTTAGGTACCCAAGAGAAACTAATTCTCTTATTTTGAGTGCAGGGTAATCCATAATATGCTTTACAGGATCAAGGAATTTTTGATTGTGGATACTCTAGGCATATGACTGGGAACAAGTCCTGCCTTACAGATTATCAAGACATTAATAGACGATTTGTTGCATTTGCTAGAAGTCCTAAAGGAGGTAAAATCACTAGTAAAGGTAAAATTAGGACTGGGAAATTAGACTTTGAAGATGTATACTTTGTAAAAGAACTTAAGTTTAATCTTTTCTCTGTCTCACAAATGTGTGACAAGAAAAACAGTGTTCTTTTTACTGAGACTGAATGTCTTATTCTATCTCCTGACTTTAAGCTACTTGATGAAAGTCAAGTCTTGCTTAAAGTTCCCAGACAGGATAACATGTACAGTTTTGATCTAAAGAATGTTGTTCCTTCAGGAGGTTTGACTTGTTTAATTGCAAAGGCTACAATAGATGAGTCTAATTTATGGCATAGGAGGCTTGGTCACATAAACTTTAAAACTATGAACAAACTTGTGAGGGGAAACCTTGTTAGAGGCTTACCTTCAAAGCTTTTTGAAAATGACCATTCTTGTGTTGCTTGTCAGAAGGGAAAGCAACACAAAGCCTCTTGTAAGACCAAGCTTGTGAGCTCTATCAGCCATCCCTTACAAATGTTGCATATGGACTTATTTGGGCCAACATTTGTAAGGAGTATCAATCATAAGATATATTGCCTTGTTGTCACTGATGACTATAGTAGGTTTAGTTGGGTTTTCTTTTTTGACACTAAGGATGAGAGTAGTGGGATCCTTAAAACTTTTATAATTGGCATAGAAAATCAAATAAATCATAAGGTTAAAATCATCAGATGTGACAATGGAATTGAGTTTAAAAATTATGACATTAATCAGTTTGGTAGGATGAAAGGGATTAAGAGGGAGTTTAGTGTTGCCAAAACTCCACAAAAAAATGGAGTTGTTGAAAGGAAGAATAGGACACTAATAGAGGCAGCTAGGACTATGCTAGCAGATTCATTATTACCTACTACATTTTGGGCTGAAGTAGTTAATACGGCTTGTTATGTTCAAAATAGGGTTCTAGTGACCAAGCCTTACAACAAGACACCTTATGAACTATTACTTGGTAGACCACCTAGTATAAGCTTTATGAGACCTATTTGGTGTCCTATGACTATTCTCAATACCTTAGATCCCTTAGGCAAATTTGATGGGAAGGCTGATGAGGGGTTCTTGGTTGGATACTCTATAAATAGCAAGGCTTTTAGGGTATTTAACACTAGAACTAAAAAGGTAGAGAGGAACCTACACAGAAACTTTCTTGAAAACAAACCCAATGTTGCAGGGAGTGGTCCAGAATGGCTCTTTGATATTGATTTTGTGACAACCATGACTTGAGCAGGTTGGTCAAACCGTAGTGTTGACCTAAATGTATCTGTTGCAATGTATGGTTATGTGTTTATACGTGTTTATATGTATTTGTGTGGGATATATGAGATTGCATAATCAATCCATTGAGCGTGATAGTCTCATTGGGATTGGATATGTGTTGAATTTTGTGAAGTTCATTCCGTTTACTTTTGGTGACAAGGAAATGATTTCAGTGATTGAAGCGGTTTCGTGTTAATTGTGTAACTAATTATACGTATACGTATTTTTATGTTAGTAATTTAAGATAAGTTTAGGTTTTAGAGGTTAAGTTAAGATAAATGAGTTATTTGATGGAGAAATTTCATTTTAATCACTTATAGTGATAATGAAATTGATTGGGTATTTTGAGAGAATTGTTTTGGTTAATATGTGGATGTCTAGGTGATGGATTAAAATGGGAAGTGTGTCATTTGTGAAAGAAATAAGTTTGTTAAAATATGAGAGTTTTTGGAAGACTTTCTATTTTTAGAAAGTGAATTTGTGAAATGAAAAGTATTTTTGGAAAGTTAATTATTTTTAAAAGTCTAGTAAATTGCGTTTAAGCAAAAAGGTATGTGCAAATAAGCTTAGGTTTTTATAAAAACTTAAGGTAAAGCAAATAATTAAGTAATTAATAAATAAATAAATAAAATATTTTTTTATAGATGAATAGTAAAAACGAATTTAAAGAGGATAAGGGGAAAGAAAAGAAAAAAAAGAGTTTTAAAAGGAAACAAACTCTAATTAGATATTATCTATAATTAATTGGGGGCCTATAAATACAAAATAAATCCCATAACCCTCCTCCCCTATTGCTCGACCGATCCAGAGAGAAAAAAAAGAGAAGAAAATTTTTAGGGTTTAAGGTATTTTCTAATTCTTTGTTTAATTCTAGTTTTTATTTTAATTCTTGTAATCTAAGCATGATGGATTAGGTTTAATCATGAAAATAAATTAGGGTTTATAAATTAGGGTTTTAAATTTTCTGATGATGATTGTTTGATCATTGGTTCAATTGGTTTCGTGATTTAATCATGCGTTAGGGTCTAGATCGCCCGAATTAGTTGTTTAATTCACTACAGAAAATTAGGCAGTTTTGTAACGGTCATAACTCAATCATAAATTATCAAATAAACAATTTACAACATACTGAAGATAACCTCAGGGGAGTCTACTTTCAGCAAAGTTGGCCTCGTGAGTTTTTATGGTCGGGAAGTGGGTCAAAAGGTCTTTACAAAATCAGTGTGTAAAACTGTGACGAATTTCAGCTTTAGGTTTGATTTTTATAAAAATACTTAGACATCTAGTTAGAGGCTCTAAATCATGTGGAAGTTAGTTTATATATTGTGTGTGACCCCTGAATGTTTTCTAAGTAGGTTATGAAGTTTAAGTGGGTTATCTAACGTCATACTTTTAGGGGGTCAGATTCTGGACGAATTCTGGACATATTGGATTAATGATTTTCTAAAGGGTATTTGTAAACCGGTAAATGGACTTTGGGAGAGCTAGAGTAGGTTCATAAGGACATATATGTAGCATGGTGAATTTGGTTTGAATTGTGAAGTGTTTTAAGTGGATCGTTTAGGACACGCGTCAGTGAGTATAAAAATTTCTGCTAATAATCCAGAAAATTTAATGCTGTAGTATTGAAGTGTAAATGGTGTATATAAGAGTTGGAAAAGGTTTAAAACAAGTATAAAACTATGGTAGATAGCTTAGATATCCATCATAGTTGAGGTTACATCTTATCGGGTTGAATGCCTAATTGATGGTAGCTTATTGTGTGCTTAATTGTTTAGATTATCCGTGAAGTGTTTATGAAGCTTTTGTTGGATTCTTTTGGGAAGCTAAGCATCAGGTGAGTTTCATAGTCCCTTTTTTTAATGCTTTAAATTGGGATGGAAATGATGCTAAGTGTTTTGGAAATGTTTTGAATTGCTGTGATTATGTGTTTTGATTGTGTGTGAACATTATGTGACTGCATATGGCTTGCTGTTGCATGATATTGTGTTGTGTTGAGGATCAATAATAGTGGGGCTGATCATCTCACGGATCGTTAATTTGAGATTGATCAACTCAGTGAATTGGTATGTGTCTAGGCCTAAATATAAGCTTCAGCTCGTAGACTTTTAGGTGCGTAAGTGACGTATGTGGGATCGGAGGCGTACGCCTACCCAGTATATGTATGGTTGGTGTGATATGGTGATTTGGTTTGCATGTTAGCATAAGTTCATATGTTGCATAATTGTCCTATATTGTTTTGATAATCACAGTGATTGGTTTGAAAGGTTTATAATGTAATTCTTAAACCTATGACTCTCACCAACCGTTGTGTTGACATTTTTAAGCATCATTTTTAGGTGAGCTTAATGGTGCTAAGATAGAGCGAAGTGGCTAGAAGAGACCGTAGGATGCTTGGAGTTATTTATGCTTTCTGTTTGAATAAATGCATTTGCATGAATTGTTTGGATTATGTTTTTGCATGTCATTTATTGATGAGACCTCTTTCTCATTAATAAAGACACCATTAGGTTTTGGGTATTGTTATGACAATTTGTGTCTTTGCTTTACTTTAGTTTTCATTTTAGTATTCTCTATATAGACACCATGTGTTGTGATGATATCCATTCTTGTTTACGCCTCGCGTTTCCGCCTTGGCGGGGTGTGATAAAAGTCACTGCTCAAATAGTCAATGAGGCTAGAGTCGTAATCTCAGGCAACAAAGACTTCTTGAAACATCAAGATGTACATATAAAGGTCCTTCATAGAGAACACAATGAACAACTTAGAAAGAAAGCTGAACTAAATAAAAAGATGTTCAATGATTACGTAAGGACTGTGAACAACAGAAGGAAACCAGGAAAAATCATTGACATTTACATCCATCCTAGAACAAAGCCAATATCAGTGAGTCTATAGAAACAATGATAAAAGATACTTTGAAGTTCACAAAGCATTCAGGTTTGGTGATTTTGGCCTCAGTAAATAGGATGAGTTATGTGCAATCTATCTAACAAAGTCAAATCAGTGTATCCATGACATGATGAACTCCTTGAGCAATAAGTATAAACGATTGAAGGGGATTGAAAAGTCTCGGAACATTGATGAATCACTACCTCTACCTTAATAAGAGCTCTTGCTACCCTTAAACAAAATGAGAAAGGCAATAGAGTTGGAGCCTGAAACCTACATTGTCAGTCTTTACTGCAAACTACACTACCTAGAGGGGTTGAGTTTGTGAAAAACAAAGTGATTGATGAACCAGAGCATGAGCTATTCTTCATTGATGTGTTAAGAGATGAGTCTTTTCAGAGAGTCAGTGATATACACAAAGTTGAACTGAGGCATAGTTGAAACTGAGACATTGCTTGGATACAAGATGATGGCCTTAAATGTGAAGTCAGTAGAAAATTAGAGGTTTAAAGTACTGATGAACAGGATGATTGATGAATGTCCTGACAAGGATAAACTCGGTTCAAAGAAAGTTAAGCTAGAAGCTTTAAGATTCACTGATGTCTAAGTACTTTTTGCTTTAATTTGTAATATTTTGTAATAGAATGATAGGTCATGTAACCTTAGTATGAATGAAGTATTTTAAGTTATTAATATCCTTTACTTGCTTTCTAGATTCAATGTAAGAAGAAGTTGTATTTGCACACTTACATTGAAAAACGCTTAGGCTATATTTATATCCAAATAGGGGGAGATTGTTGGGCTAATTCAGTGCCCAATGATCTTTACCTTAGGATTTGAATAAAAATATCCTAAGTGTTAGATAACCTTAAACATTACCCAGCACACTGAATGAATAGTCATTCAGTGAGTTACCTTCAAGTGTTCAAACTGAGTCTACGAAGAAAGACTCACATTTATTAAGGTGAAACTCAGTGAATAAAGTCCCTAAACCATAGAAGATGGTAATGAGTTTAGTGAGTTCTGGCAATAAGCTTACTGAAGCCTATACAATCTCCTCAATATTCGAAGAACCTGAAGACTTAGACATTTGTCTAAGTGACTAAAGAATAGACGGGATATGTTTGATGGGGGTAAGAACAAGCACTTATCCCCTAAGGTTAAACTATCCTGATTTAGGTATAAGAACAAGTTTAATGTCACCACTAACCTTTAGAAAGCGCGTTGTCCCCATTCCTAGAATAGTCAAATGTAATAAAGATAAATGTGTCAGACCCCCAAAATATCAGAGTATAATGGCAACCGAGGGAGTGTGACTTCATGAATATCATGCTTCTAAGAAATAGCAGAACGACCTCTATATGAGATATTTTAAGAAAACAGATCACTTGAATTAGAAAGTAATAAATTGTTTAACATTCAGCGGAAGCATAAAATAGACAATACAACATCGTTTTTAAATAGTGCAAGTGATCTTCAGATAACTGGAAAATGACTGCAATGCATGAGACTTTATATAGCATCTTCATTCTTAATACCTAAGAAAACATTGCTAAAGTGTCAACATAAAGTTGGTGAGTTCATAGGTTTGTTTAAGCAGAAATGTGTGTTTATGAATCATAAGATTTCACTCGCATATGACAATATAACAGATACAAAGTCAAATAAATTGCATTACTATTGTCTAAGCTCATGACACCGAAGCGTTAACATATACCAACAATAAAAGAATGCCCTTGTAGGTGTCTAACCTGGGACACCCGTAATTTGACTCAAATGAAACTGTGTTTGCCTGACTAATGTCAGTCTAAGACAAACAGGGATTGTCAATCCCGATAGATCTATCCATAACATTCGCGCTCACAAAGGTTAACGGTGCATGATAAATCGGGCAAATAGCATCTTGGGTTAAATCAGGACTTAGACCAATCAGTAATGAGTAATTGTACTTGTATTCACACGTTTAAAATAAGCAATGTTCTCACCCCAAAAGATGATTTAAAACAGTAAAGTAGGGGCTATGAAAACTCACCTTGTTGGTTAATCGTCTGAGATTTGTAATGGATCAAGGCACGTCAAATAATAACTTAGTCAAACACCTAAGTAATTATAACAATTTCTGAGTATTCATTCTAAGACTTAATATATAAGATGATTTATGCAAATGGTCAAAAGACATGGTTGTTATGTGGTGACGTTTTATGTTCTCATATTGTTGATTAGACCGTGGCCCTAGCGACGACTTTACAATTATGAGTATCTACACAGAATCTGTTAATATTATTATGCGTCACACTTACCTTTACAAGTTCGTGTGATTTTATATCTAAGAAATGTGAACACTATTTGTAAGTTATTATATTTACCGTGTTTCTTTATTTACATCGAAGTCATTAAATTATTTGCGTAATTATCCGGTTTATACATTACGGCTCGCTCAACTCGTTTAAATCTCTTATCGAAAATATATTTTTAATCCCTTGACTCTCCAAAAATAATATATATATAATATATATTTTATATTCTTTCGTTCTCATAATTTTCCATATTTAAACCCGAATGGACTTTTAAAATGTTTTTAGCGTTAAATATATTTTTATAAACAGTGTTACTCTTTTAAAACTCGTTTTCGTGGTCACACATTTTAAGTCATCAACAACAGAAATAAGAACATCGTTTACACTTCTCTATTCCAAATTTTAATAAGGTAAATTATGTGCAAGTGGTAAAAGATATTTGGTGCATTATTCTTGTATAATACTAACAACTCTCATGGCCTACCTCTTCTTCCTCTTTCAGTTTTTCTGTCGAGTAACAGGGGGTTATACCCACTTGTGTTTTCTCTTCACAATAACACTCATTACATGCACTCATAAAAATCACATGTATTATAATATAACTCACGTGGCAATTGTTCTTTTCCTCTTTCTGATTCTGACGCACGCAAACAGAAGGTTTGACAACCACTTTTGTGGTGTCATTTGCTTCCACTCACGCACTCTTGATAATACATATATATATATATGGGTTTTCTTCTAGTTTTCTTATATAGATTATCACATGTATATATGGGTATATGGAGTACATGGTCTGCATCTTTTCTTGTTTCCCTTTAGTTGCCCGCAGCAAACCCACATGTATATATGTTAGTTTTTTTTCTATCTATTTTGCATGCTTACCCTTATTTAGTTAGTAACGAGAGACTCCATTTCTAGACACAAGGTTGTTCGGTGTGTGGAGCAACTCAACAGCAGCTGCTGCGTTTCTTTCTCTTTGTTGTGCAACAGCCACGACAAGGCAGCGGCCTGTGGTGGCTGTTGGCATGCATTGAGGGTGTGTCTCGAGTAGTGACTATTTGGCAAGTATAGTGGGGTCCTAGTACGAACCATGAGCACGATGGGTTTGCTTCCTACGGAGCTTGCGATGCACCAACAGCGAGCAGAGGATCTCGCTGTGGTTATCTTGGGTTGACTTGGTAACGCTTAAGCCATGGGTCGAGGCCACGATGTAAGAAAATTTTACGATATTTTATGTTTAGCTCGGGTGTATGCTAATCTCTAGCGAGCCATATATCAAGTCTCATGTGGGTTTTAAGGTTAATGGGGTTTCCAGGTTTCGTTCTTATTAGTACATACGGTATGATGTTTACAAGGTTTCACTACATGTTGTTATTTTAGGCGTGTCGCGTCTGGGTTTTGCATGCGTGTGTAAACACAAACTATGCGTGCATTATACGTGTAGTTTATAGACCAAGCAAGGCTGAAGCCTTTGGCCGGCATGCCAAGGTTGGGGTGGTCTTAGTCTTGGTCACAATATGGGTTAACTGTCATGGTAAACTTGAAAAACTCACCGAGGTCCAAGCTCAATAGGTGACGAGAAGAGATGGTGGTGATGAGAGGAACTCGAACCTTCCTTGTTTCAACCCTTTAAAATCCGACGTCCGTCTAGCTTGTGCCCTCAATGAAACTTGAATTCGACTCGTACAATTTACTTATTGTTCTCAGGTTTTTAGTTGTGAGTTATTTGTCCATGCATGGTTCCCCTTTTATACTAAGTTTATTGGCTTAGTTACTGATATATTTCACGTGAATGTACACTGTACAAATAGTCGCACCAGGGTAATGATTCTAATATTGTAGCTCATTATTTCTTTTCATGATACTGTTGGAGCATCTCCACTATTCTTCCATTTGAATTTGTATCAGATTGATAATACGTATCACATGATGGATTTATTCAAATTCATGAAGTAGTAGGGTAGTGTATAAGGTTTGGTAATGATGGTGTTTTCTCATTATATATATATTAGTTGCCATTTGCATTTGTATATAGTTATGAGTTATTTTATCTTTGTTGAATCCATTTATAGTTGTTATGGTTATTAGTTTGTACGTAGGCGGTTTCATAAAGTGAACTAAATTTGGTTCTTATCGCTACTCGTTCAAAAATGTCCTTTTAGACACAGAGTAATAATGGTGATATTCGCGTGAAATTTAAACGTTCCATGATAAAAATAATGCATTGACGATCGTAAGATAACTTCTTATTGAAATTTAATGGTAAGCTTGCAAACTTGCAGTACATGGCTTTTTACTTAATGAAACGAGAATTAAATTTTTATTACGGGATGTCACATCCGCCCCATGTTATGCGATTTTGTCCCGAAATTAAGACGTTGTGGTAGAACGCGAATTTGTGAATAGGTGAGGATATTTTTCCTTGAATTGGTCTTCGCATTCCCAAGTGTACTCCGGGCCTCTACGTGCATTCCAACGAACTTTAATGATAGGTATACGGCTTCGTTTGAGTTGCTTGACCTCGCGGTCCATAATCTCTATGGGTTCTTCAACGAAGTTGAGTTTGTCGTCGAGTTGGATTTCCTCCAGAGGAATAACGAACGTGTCATCGGACAAACATTTCTTTTAGTTGCAAACGTGAAACACATTGTGTACTCGACTAAGTTCTTGAGGTAATTCCAAATGGTAAGCTACTGGACCAATCCTTTCTATGATTCTAAAGGGTCCAATATAGCGAGGGTTCAACTTTCCACGCTTTCCAAATCGCATCACACCCTTCCAAGGTGCGACCTTGAGCATAACCTTATCTCCGACTTCAAATTCAAGGGGCCTACGCCTCTTGTCAGCATAGCTCTTTTGTCGATCACGTGCCGCTTGCATGCGATCCCTAATCTTGAAAATCTTTTCCGTAGTCTCGTGAATAATCTCTGGTCCGGTAAGTTGTGCTTCTCCAACTTCAGCCCAACAAACGGGCGAACGACACTTCCTACCGTAAAGTGCTTCGAACGGTGCAGCTTTGATACTCGTGTGATAACTGTTATTGTACGAAAATTCTACCAAGGGCAGGTGTCTATCCCAACCATTCCCGAAGTCAATCACGCAAGCTCTTAGCATGTCCTCTAATGTTTGAATGGTTCTCTCACTCTGACCGTCGGTCTGAGGGTGATAGGCAGTACTCAGGTTCAACTGTGTACCTAATGCCTCATGCAAGGATTGCCAAACTCTCGAGGTGAAATGACTATCACGATCGAAGATGATTGACACCGCTATTTCATGTCTTGCTACTATCTCCTTCATGTACAGCCTCGTCAATTTTTCTATTAAATCTCTCTCCTTCATTGGCAAAAAGTACGCAGACTTAGTAAGACGCTCAACAATGACCCAAATCGAATTGTATCCTGCTGCCGTTTTGGGTAGTTTGGTGATGAATTCCATTGTTATCTTTTCCCACTTCCATTCTGGTATATCGGGTTGGACCAATAAACCAGAGGGCTTTTGATGTTCAGCCTTAACTTTGGCAAACGTCAGGCATTTGCTAACATATGTGGCGATGTTAGCTTTTATGTTTGGCCACCAATATAACATCTTCAAGTCATGGTACATTTTGTCGGATCCTGGATGAATAGAATAATTTGACTTATACGATTCGTGCATAATCAAAGATCTTGTGTTACCGTAACATGGTAACCAACTCCTATTATGCAAACATAATGTACCATCAGTACTGACTCGCGTGAACTCACCCCTTTTTATATATAAATATACTTAAAGATATATAAATACATAACAAGGATCAGAATCCACAAAATCAATGAATCCGGAAGCAGTATAGAGTGTTCCCGGGTCGTTATGTCCCAACGAGGCTTGAATGGAAAATCGAATGACGGATTGATGATTGATGTTTGAATATGACAATGATATGATGAGGCACTAACACTACTAAGTAAATACACGAGAAGAGAAGTAAGGAAAATAAGCTAGAGCAGGCTTGAAGCTAGAAATGGTAAAAACACTTAAAACTTTTAAACTAAGACACAAAATAGGCTCAAATAAGCTTAAGACAAGACAAAATAAGCTAGACTAACTCTAAATAAGCAAATTCAGCAAGCAATTAAGCCAAGCTAAGCAG
>BQNB010029699.1:0-55523 GCA_026074375.1 Tanacetum coccineum
GTAACCGACTTATCCTTTTAATTGGATGATAACCAGGAGAACTAGGAGATTTCCTTCAATATATTTACCTTTTTATGAGTTAGAATCACATAAATTAAGAGATTCTCGTACTGACAAAACTTCTGATGGACCTGACGTTAAAGCAATGGACACAATTATTGCAAGAACATGGAACCTAGTTGATAGAAGCCTCACCTCTGCTAATATTTACCCTTTTACTGACATCGTCCCATCTATTGTAGACACTAGGTAATCTATTGAGTTAGCCGATGGAAAGATTATAGAAGTTGATACCAACATTTGAGGTTATGTACTGAATATTCTGAATCATCTATTCAAAATAGACTTAATGCCCGTAGGACTTGGTAGTTCGACGTTATCATCGGTATAGGTTGGTTGACAAAGTACCACACCATGAGAAATTGTGATTAAAGATCGTTCGTATCCCCTTAGGTGATGAAACCTTAACGATTCTAAGCAATAGGAGTAATGGATATGCACCGATAGTTGCTAGTAAGCAGATTTGTTTGATAGGATTGGTACGTTGGAGAGGGATAACTTGAGACTTAAAGGCATGCTATGTGTTGAGAGAAAGAGAGTTGATCGTCTCCGGCGTAGTATGTCGTATACTCAAAAGGATTTGTAAGACCGAGTTCCTCACCCTGAGGAGCTCCGATGTTGTTCGTCAAAAAGAAGGATGGATCCTTCAGGATGTACACTGATAACCGAGAATTAAACAAGCTAACTGTGAAGAACCGTTACACGTTACCTAGTATAGATGATCTTTTTGATCAACTACAAGGAATTTGTGTTTATTCGAAAATTAACGTAGGGACTAGTGACCACTAATTAGAGTTCGAGAAAAGGATATTCTAAGACCGCATTTAGGACCCGTTATGAACAATTCAAGTTTCGAGTCAGGCCATTTGGTTTGATCAACACACCAGAGGCATTCATGGATCTCATGAATCGGGTGTACAAACCATACTTGGATAAGTTCGTGATAGTATTCACCGATGATATCTCTATTTGCTCAAGCAGAAATAAGGAGTACGAGAAACGCCTTAGGCTTATCTTGGGATTGCTTAAGAATAAGGAATTGTACGTCAAATTCCCTAAGTGCGAATTCTGACTCCTGAAAGTGCAATTTCTTGGCCACGTTGTTGATAGTCAAGGCATTCACGTCGATACCGCCAAGATTGAGTCAATCAAGGATTAGACAACGTCTACGACTCCAACGAAGATACGAAAATTCTTAGGTCTTTCTGGTTATTACCGACGATTTATCAAAAGTTTCTCTAGGATATGGAAACCTCTAACCAAACTGACTCAGAAAAATGTGAAATACGAATGAGAAGAACTACACGACACACGACCTAGAATTAGGAGCAATAGCGTTTACTCTCAAGATTTAGGAACACTACCCATATGGCATGAAGCGCACCACGTTTACAAACCATCAGAGATTACAACACATTCTAGATCAAAAGGAATTGAACATGAGACCACGTAGATTGTTAAGATTGCTCAGTGATTTCGATTATAAGATTTGGTATCACCCTGGAAAAGCAAACATTGCAGTAGATGCTTTAAGCCGAAATGAACGAGCTAAGCCGGGTGAGAGGCTTAGTGATGACCATTAATTCAAACCTACCGCCACAGATTCACAAGGCACAAGTAGAATCTCTCAAGACAGAGAACGTTAAGGATGAGAACCTTCATGGTATGGACAAGGAATTGAGAAGCAAACATTGCAGCAGATGCTTTAAGCAGAAAGGAGCAAGCTAAGCCTCTCAGGGTGAGAGCCTTAGTGATGACCATTAATTCAAACCTACCGCAACAGATTCATAAGGCACGAGTATAAGCTCTCAAGAAAGAAAACATTAAGGATGAGAACCTTCATGGTATGGACAAAGAGTTTGAGAATCATCTTGATGGAACTCTCTGCATTAGGAGCAGGAGTTGGTTACCACGCGTTAGAGACTTAGGAGAATTGATCAAGCATGAGTCACACAAACCTAACTATTTCATCCACCCTAGAATCGGATAAGATATATCATAATCTTAAGCAGTTTCACCAATGGCCCGATATGGAAGCAGGCATCGCCACCTATGTCAGCAACTGCTTGGCGTGTTTAAAGATGAGGGACGATTACCAAAAGCCATCCGGTTTACTGGTACAACCAGAAATACCCCATTAGAAATGGGAAAATATAGCCATGGATTTTATCACAAGGCTACCAAAGACAATGAACAGTTACGATACGATTTAGGTAATCGTGATCACTAAAAGAATTATGCTAACGTGAGACGCAACCCCTTATAATTTCAAGTTGGAGGTAAGGTCATGTTGGAGGTATCTCCATGGGAAGGAGTGATACGTTTTGGCAAACGGGGAAAGCTGAACCCTAGATATATTCAACCTTTTAAGATTCTAGCTAAAGTAGGAACCGTTGCTTACATACTCGAACTCTCACAACAACTAAGCAGAGTCTATAACACCTTTCGTGTGCCAAACCTGAAGGAGTGTTTGTCTAACAAAACACTCTTTATTCACCTAGGAACGCGAAGATCAAGTTTGAAGGAAATACTCTCTTATTTCCCGATAACCCGAAACCCAATACCACATACTGAGCTTCGGGACGAAGCTCTTTTAACGGGGAAAGACGGTGACAAATAGTATATTTTTTTATTTACTTCCCAGCGGGTCACCTAAGCCAGTACTACTCTCTCCCAAGCACGCTTAACTGTGCAGTTCTATTGGGATCCGATGCATTAGTGATGGAATAATCTTTTACTTTTTACCCTCGATACCTTTTACCTTTTTCCCTTTTACCATTTACGTGATTAATTTACCGTTTAACCGAGAAGCTATCCGCGTATATCTGAGAATCGTCACCGGATGCGTACCGGGTTTCTATTTTGTGTAGTCTTCCGTCAGTGATCACATTTTTAGGTTTCGGATTGATATTTAGAATTTCATAAATTTATTTGAAGTTATTACGCGTTTTTAGTATTTACGTGTTCCGTGAATAATAACTAATATCTAAGTGTGCATGTATGCATTAAAATTAAATCACCACCTTTCATGAGCTTCCTTAATAATGTGAGATCAAATTGTAGGTTTATTCATAAATCAAATTAAAGAAAAGCTGTGAACATACAAGCAAAAGATGGACAATCATACGGTTAATAACATGCATCATGAATCTCAACTCGTAACATACCAAATCATATCATAAGGTAGGCAGGCGTTACCCCTAATCCAACATCACAATAATAAGCTAGCATTTTATCCATGTATCATCAAAAATAAGACTTGCTACGTTTGGCTGGAATGGCACAAACAACTCATGTATCCATGTATCTCATATGTATCATGTAAACTTGCACACATAATTGTACCATAAGAATAACTATATAACCATGTCAAAAATAAAACAATTCAAAATCATTTAATCACATAATGGAAAACATTTAAAAACCATTTTGTATCAATTTCAACCCCAAGAAAACATTGAAAAAGGGGCTACGAGAACTCACCTCAAGCTTCACAATTTGCGCGCTAATAATCCAAGCAATAATCTACACAACATAATGAACGGGTTACACATGAACAAGGCTTTACGGCCCTATACATGTAACCTTCCAATTGATAGATATTAATGTTTAAAATACATTTATAAATATTCCATCATGGTTTCTACACATTATCTAAGCTCAATACATGTTTTAGACTAGTGTTCACATATTCAGTTTTCTGCAGAATTTTAAAGTCACTTTATGAATTTTTATAAAATATCAAAAGACCTCTTTGGACTCCCAAATTCGGATGACATTATCTTCAATGAGTTATGAAGCTACTGTAATTTTTCCAACCAATGAAAATAAGTTTAACTATTTTAAAAAAAATCGACAACACAAATTGTCCAGATTCAGATCTGATCTGCAAACCAAAAAGTTTGACTTGAACAAACCTATTTAGACACTTGAGAAAAATCTATAAAAATTCCAAAAACTCATAGACATCGAGAACTTACTCCAATTCAAGTTCCATCAATTAAAAATATGTTTTGATATGGTTTTTGACCTCACAAACACAACCCAAAAGCTGACCCAAAAATTCATATTCAACAACGAATATTGTAAAAATATTTTGGCTGACTTCCACTCACTTTTAGTTTATGAAACCACTGAGGTTAGAAAGTAGACTCTCTATAGTTAATTTTAGGCTCAATAAAACCTATTCATATGACCGAGTTATGACTCTTACAAGTTGACCTAAAAATATGCCTAGTTTTAATTCCAAATTTAACAACAATTAAACCTAACTAAACGCATCTAAACGATATTAATTATACCCAAATCAATATTTTATGATCTTATACATATAATTACTGAGATTTTATAAAACCCTAATTCTATCAATTAAATAGTTACATAATCTAACTTAAAAGAAGATTGAATAAAAAGGGTTATACGAAAAACCTTTTAACTTGAAAACACACGATATTTCTTCAAATTTTTTATAATGTTTTCTTCTTGATGAATTTCGACCAACCCATAAGGAAAAGGGAGGAGAAAAGTGATTTTAGAGTTTAGGAATTAATGGAGTATTTATACTAGTTTAAAGATAATATCAAAAAGATTTGTTTTCTTATACAATTAAGATTCTTAAAAAATCTTTTTCTTTTCTCTTTTTTCTACATAGGCCGGCCAAACACCCCTATAATATATATATATATATATATATATAAACTATTCTAATATATACTATATATATATATTATATATATAATATAAAATAAATATATATATGGTAATGAGTCCTTCTTCCTTATCCTTTTTTTCCTAACATAGGCCAGCCAAACACCCCTATAATATATATATATATATATAAATAAATAGTATATAATATATAATAAACTATATATATATATATATATATATCCTATGCTTTTCAAAATACTTTATAATTTATATTTACTTAAAACCTGTATTTTATTTAAACAATAATTACACTTTTATTTATTTACTTGCATCCTTTGAATAAAATACCCATAAACATTAACTATAATTTATTTATTCCACTTACTATTTTTCTCAAATATCATTATCACTTGCTACATAAATAAATTATCGAACCTTGATCACTAAATAAACTTGAATTGAAACCTAACGATGTACATACGTTAAATTATTCCAACGTAAATAAAATAATTGCAACCACTAGAATTCTTCATTTTTATATGCATCATTTTTAATGAAATGAAATAACTAAATATATAAATTGAAACTTCTCACACATCAATTGCAACTCATATACTTTATCACAAAATATCAAATGCACTAATTCAATCTCGCACACTAACTCAAATCACATAACACCTAGTTAGGCTAACACTATTGGTTAAACTAACCTGATTTGATCACGGGTGTCACAGTATCCCCACTTAGGGAAATTTCAACCCGAAATTTAACTTATTCCACTGCTAATAATTTTGCTTACCCACACAAGGGTACAAATAGCAGCATAACAGCTATAAGCAAAGTTGTGAGTCCCAAACTGAACAGATCTTTGCAGCCTGCTAAGGGTGATAGCCAACTTGTATAAATACAGATTGACTATAGAGAAACACTGACTATGAATACTTATTGTATATGCGGAATCTACACAATAGTATTAAGAAGAATAATGAATACTAAACTTTGATTTCTATTAATCTGCTAATATGATTACAGATTACTAACTATGAGATATGATTGTATGAGATGAGATCTGTGTGTTATCAATGTCATCTCTCTAATGCCGTAGGGTTCCTTTTATAGACCAAGGATAAACCCTAACAGGCTTACAAAACGCGTAAAAGATAATACATATCTTTTCCTACAATATCTCATACATATCTCTTAAACGGTACTAACTATTTTGTACTAACGGTACTAACTATCTGAACAGTACTTAACATTTTGTACTTTCAGTACTAACTATAACTAGCGGTACTAAGTATAGAACTAACGGTACTAAGTTAGGAATGTATATTTCCCAACAATCCTCCCCTAAACATGATTGTTGAACTTGTTTAACTTCATGTTTCTTTGGTTTATTCTTCTTAAGTTCTTGGAGGATGTATCCAAACACTTTGTCAAATCTTGATCTTGATCTTTAATAATCTTTGACATCTTTTGCTATCCTTCTGCAACACGTCTTCAACATCAACATCTTTTCAGCAACACAGCAACATCTTTTCAGCAACAATCCAACTAAGTTGGTTTTGTAGTTTTTGACAAACTACCAGCCATAAACGGATTTGATATTCCTTTACCAGTAGCCGTTTGCTCTGGGATAGTCAACTCTTTATTAAAAAATACGGTGAGTTTGATTACCATATAGTTTTTTGGTAACTGTCAACCCATCAACGAGAAATTGAACTTGTCTTTACCAAACAACGTTGCTTTTGGACTCAGCCAATGCATTATTGCCATACATAATGACAGGTGCATTGAAAACCATATAGGTTTTTAGCAACAATCAGCTATCAAAATTTGAGTAGTCTTTACCAAGAACTGTTTGATCCTGGACTAGTCAACTCTTAACCTGAAGCAAGGTGAGTTGAGAACCCTACAATTTTTGGTAAATTGTCAACCATAAACGGATTTGAGAAGTCTTTACCACAAGCCGTTTGCTTATGGACTAGCCAGTTCTTATGCCTATTAAGCATGGTGAACTGATGACCATTTGTTGTGTGGTCTTAGAACCAACACTCAAAGATCCTTCTCATCTCCATCAGAGTCTTTAGGTTCTAACTCTGCAATCTGCTTCTTGACAAATCTAATCAGTTCCAAAGCCATAGTATTCTTCATGATTACCAAAAATAAGGCATTCCTTTGCATCATTTCCTTTGAGAGGGATTACCTTCTTTCAACCAACTATGAATGATTTGTCAACTTCAAGCTCTAATATGTAAATCCACATGCCTTCATATAATTCCATGTGACATTCTCCTATTTTTATTAATTATTACCAGAAAGTCACTTTGATCATTTGCTCTTTGAGGTTTCCTTCTTTATCTTACTCCTCCCTTAAATCTCCCCAAAAGAATCAACTCAATTCCTTCCATTGTGACTTCTGAGTACTGCTTCATCACTAATTCATACAAGTGAAATAAATCTTGCCTGTCAAAGATATGAAGTACCTCCAATAGATAGTTGAATGCTCTGAAGTTCCCATTGGCTCTGTAAATAACAAGATAGTCTCCATCTGGTGATGATACCTTGTTCAACCTTGTAATAACAAATTTTCTCTCCATTATTTCACTATCTTGGACCTTCAAATGTAACAAGCTTCAGACACTTTCTTAGTGCTCATCATTCTACTATCAACATCTGATTATGTCTTTTCCTTGTTCCTAGCAAGCATCTTCATATGACCACCTTTTCTCTTCTTTGTACCCTGCTCTGCTACATCTGGCTTTGCAGGTACCTTAGTTAAGACATCTTCCTTGACAAACTTCTTCTTCTTGTCAGGATCGCTAGCTCCTTCATTCAGTTCCTTAATCTTTCTTTCATCCTTATTGGAACCAATAACAGTGAAACTTTCATCAAACCTTTTCACTTTCTTCATTATAAGCTTGTTTTTCTTCAAAAGTTTTATTCTTTAGGTCATGAGTGTTTCTTGTTTCCACATGTTTTAAGGTAAGTCAACATCTGACTCTGTGCCGAGTTCTTGTAGGTGGTCTGTTTCTGATGGCAGCAGCTCTTTGTTCTGCAAGAAACCTTATATGGACTGCTATTGTATCATGAAGGATTTGCTATTTCTTCCATAGTGAACTGTCTCTCTCTTCTTTTGAAGACCCTATGCTAGAAGTCTATCAGCTTCTATTCTTGCTTTGATGTCATCAAAATCTTGTATAAGACGCATTTGTAGCTTCTTCTTCAGCTAAAATTTTCACTTCTTCTTCTGCTTCCCAATCCTCTTGCACCTTTCTTGCAATCTCCTCATCATGAGCAAGCATCTTAAACTTCTTTTCAGATTCATTGATGTCTTCTGATTCAGTGTCAGATTCATCCTCTTCAATCTTTTTCTTGCCCTTGTCTTTGGGATCAATCTTTGGAAGAGGCTTTAAAGTTAAGAGAGATCTTGTTGAAGTAGGCCTTGGTCTTTCAATATTCTCTACATCCTTCAGTTCAACTCCTTTATCTTTTTCTCTTGAAACTGCTTTGGCTTGACTCATGTTGAGAAGAACTTGAGCAATAGTTTCATCATCTCCAAAAGTTGTAGGAGTAGGTGTTGGAGTTGTTGGAGTAGCACTTCTTCCTTCAGTTTGATCAACAGTACCTTCATCTGGTCTATCAGTACTATCTTTTTCCTTGTCGGTACTAACTTTTTGCTTGTCAGTACCTTCATCTGGTCTGTCGGTACTATCTTTTTCCTTGTCGGTACTAAGTGCATCTTCAGTACTAACTTCCTTTTCCTTCCTTTCCTTCTCTTCATGCACCACATATCTTGTCCTCCCCATTTCTTGAGCATCCTCAGTCTCAATTATTTTTAATTTCATCTCATCAAGCTCATCAAAAGCTTTATCTTTATGGACTGTAGGTTCAGCCTTGGCAGATTTCCTCCCCTGTTTGGATACAGACTCCTTTTGCATCCATTTTTTCTTTAAGGATTTTTTTTCCTGCCAATCTTTGCTTTAAGGATACACTCTTCATCCAAGCGTTGTGATGTGTGATAACAGGTTTGGCTTTCTTCTTAAGCTTCTTGATCTGTGCCTTCAAGTGTTGAATTTCTTTGGCTTGATCTGTAACCTGTGTACACAAAGAGATACAAAGATCATACACACTTTGGAGTGTCATGCCACCCTCATTCCCTGAAAGGGATCTATCACTGGATGACTGACCTCCTTGATTCCCGACAGATATCCTCTAGATGATAAAGAATATGAGCTAGTAGGTGTTGATCAGACTGAAGGCTCAATATAACTTCTCTTGGGTGAGGAGGAGACGTTGTAGGTTGGATTCAGATGGTCTTTCTGATCCTCATTCCTCATCCTCTGTTGGTTGAACACAGTTAGAAAACAGAGGTGTGACTTTCCCTGGAAAATGTTTTCCCTTTTTGACCATAAAAGAGAAAACTTTACTAGTTAAAGCATTAATAGGGAAATGGTCTAAGGGCACGGGAACTTTTGTTAACTGATTATTCAAAAAGATTGAAATAAAGCGTGGATACATAACAAACTTTTCTATTGATCTATTGTTCTGATGTGTCTAAGCATGCCATTCAAAAATTAATTTAGCGAAAAATTATATTTTTGATTAGTGGTTAAGCAAATTACAGGAGTAGCAATATTAGTGGGAATTTGATCCCAAGAGGTGCTTTTAGAACTAAGACAATGATTTATTGTATGAAAAAGAAATCTCCATTAGGGTGAAAACAAAGCTTTGTTAAAGGTTAAAACAGTTAAATCCCCCTCATAACCCATGAGCTGTATAGCATCAAATATAGACTGATTTGGTAAGGAATCTATCCCACCAGCATCATCAAAAAGAAGATCACTTCTTATTGATGCCTCCGAGATAGACACATGCTTGCCAGCTACTTTGGCAGTAATATACCTAACATTGTTGATTATTTTGGATTTGGCAGTCATCCAAAACTGTTTAACAAATGTAGTAGAGACTATAGGACTTACAGTAAGAGCATTATGAATGGAGCTTCGCGCAAGAAAGTCAATAATCTCATGAAACTCTGCATTTCCATCAGTCTTCTTTAAATAAGCAACCATATTGTGTTTAGGGCACGATTCAAGAACAACCATGATTGTTGAATTGGTGATCGTTGATAAGTGAGAGATTAGAGTTTGATTGAAGGCAAGTAATTGAAAGAGATTATGTGAGTGAACGGTGCAATTGAGATGGGTTTATATAGGTTAAATAAACCTAAGATCAAAGAAACTGTTTCAATTTACACTTTAGACCCTTGGCGGTATTTTCTTCAACGTCTCTATAGCGGTACTTTCTTTGCCCAACGGTATTAACGTTGCACTGTCGGTACTAACTTTTGCCAACCAAAGAATGAAATTTTTTGGCAACAGTAGTGCTTCAGTACCATCTAAAGCTCTTCCCAATGACTCTCTAAAACCCAAGTAACTCTATGAAAATCACACTTCATACAAACTATACAACAAATCATATTGCCTCCCCTTAACTAATGCAGCTTATGGATTGATCATCCCAATTGTAACAACCAAAAACTGAAACATGCTAGCACTAAATGCATTGGTTAGAAGATCAGCTACATTGTCATCCGTGTGTATTTTAAGCACCTGAATAAGTTTCTTCTCATATGAATCCCTTATGAAGTGGTGCCTAATTGCAATATGCTTTGTTTTGGAGTGAAATACTGGATTCTTTACAATGCATAGAGTACTTTCATTATCAATGTAGATCTTTGTGTTCATGAAATTGAACCCATAGTCTAACATTTGATTTTGAATCCATAGAACTTGCCCACAACAATTTGCAGCAGCAACATATTCTGCCTCTGTAGTAGAAGTAGCCACAATTGTCTGCTTTTTGCATTGCCAAGAAATAAGTCTCCTGCCAAGAAATTGACAACCTCCTGTTGTGGATTTCCTGTCAAGATTTGCTCCAGCATAGTCACTATCTGAATAGGCTTCCAGGTCAAATGAGGACACTCTAGGATACCAAAGGCCCAGTTTGGGTTTGCCCTTTAGATACCTAAAGATTCTCTTAACAGCACTTAGATGGGAAGTCTTTGGATTGACCTGAAACCTAGAACAAGCACAGACTGCAAACATAATATCAGGCCTAGAAGCAGTCAAGTACATTAAAGAACCAATCATGGATCTATAAAGATGTACATCCACATCACTAGCTTCCTCATCCTTGACTAAAGGCTTCTGGGTCTCAATTGGTGTACTAGCAGTCTTAACACTGACAAAATCAAACTTCTTCAGGATTTCTGCAACATACTTATCCTGACTTATAAAGATACCATCTTCTTTCTGTTTGACTTGTAATCCAAGAAAGAAGGTGAGCTCTCCCATAGAACTCATCTGAAATCTACTCTTCATTAATGCCTCAAATTCATCACACCAAGATTTCTTTGTAGAACCAAATATGATATCATCCACATAAACTTGTACTAATATGATATCATGGTTGTCCTTCAAATCTGAAAAGAGGCTTGTCATCAGTTCTCTTCTGTATCCATGCTGCAAAAGAAAGTAGACTAAAGTAGGCTACCAGGTTAGGAGCTGGTGTATGCCATAAAGTGCTTTTCACTACCTTATAGAACTTTCAGAGGATAACTTAGGATCTATAATAAACCTGGTGGTTGTGAACACATTATACTCTTCATCAATTTTTTCCATAAAGGTAGGCACTTTTTACATACATTTGATAGACTATAAAAGCATATGTATGAGGCAAAGGCCTAATAAGATACTAATGCTTCAATCCTTGCCTCAGGAGCAAAACAGCATCATAATCTTATCCTTCCTGCTTGCCTATGTCCCTGAGCAACTAACCTTGACTTTATTTTTTGACAAAAACTATCTCCGCTCATCCTTCTTATTTTCTATAAACCCTTTTTGTTCCAATACCCTTCTCACATATGGCAAGTCTACAAGAATCCAATACTTTCATGAGCTTAACACTGCAGCATTCTTCTTGAATAGCATCAAACCCAACTTTCTAATTAAGTTCTTCTTAAAATCTTCTGGTTCATTTTGAGATAAGAAACAAGCAATAAACAATGCTGGAAGTTCTTATGATTATTTCTCCTTTGCTTTTAAACATAACTTACAAAAGCATGGGCTCCAGAACTTTTAGTCACTTTACTTCTTGTTTGAACTGCTGATTTTGGATCTCCAAGTATTAAAGTTGAAGGATGAATAGAATGAATCCTTGATGTGGGAATAGGACTAACATTCACAATAGATTCTAAATTTGTGAAATCAGCCACTGCACCCTCATCATCAAAAGATGAATTAGTAAAAATACCATCAGTATGATTTTGATAAATGTCCTCAAGTGCAGGTATTTATGAATCATCTTGTTTAGGATAGGTTGGATCAGAGAGAGATAGTCCATCATAAGGACTGGCAGTACTAACTGGTGTGCTAACAATATTAACTATGTTAGTACTGCTAGCTTTAGCAGCTCCTGCTTGTATAAGCAAATTCTCAGTTTCTTGTGCAAACTCCTTCCTGAGAGCTTCAACTGCATCATTAGCATCCTTTTCTTGCCTCTTAAGTCTTTCAAGTTCATCCAAAAAGACTTGATCTTCCTTATCTACTGGCTTCTCATCTGTCTTTAAATCAGGATGTTTGTGAGGTGCTACTCCTGCATCCTCTACTCTTGATCTCTTGATTGTTGAAGAATAAGAAGACGATATTGGCAGTATAAAGTAGTCTTGAGCAGATTCATCTTCTTTTTCAGAATCCCATGCATCAATAATGTCTTCTGTACCTGCATTTTGATTAGCTTCTGGTGGACCTGCATGTTTGTTAACTCGATTCTCTGATCTTACAGGTTAATAATTCAGAGAATCAGTTAAATAATCAAGATCAAATAGCCAAGTTGGTCTTTTCCCTGCAACATTTGGTTTATTCTCTAAATGGGTTATGTGCAAGTTTTCTTCAACTCTCTTGTTTTCTAAATTGTATACCCTAAAAGCCTTGCTTTGTAGAGAATACCCAACTAAAAACCCTTCATCTGATTTCCCATCAAACTTTTCCAGGTGGTCATAAGGTCTTATATAACTTATAATTGGTATTTTACTAGTTATAAGTTCATAAGGTGTCTTATTATGAGGCTTGGTCACTAATACCCTATTAAGAAACATAACAGAAGTACTAACTGCTTTAGCCAAAAGTGTTAGGTAAAAATGAATCTGCTAGCATATTCTAGCAGCCTCAATTAGGGTCCTGTTCTTTATTTCAGCAACTCCATTTTGTTGTAGAGTTCTGGCATTACTGTATTCCATCTTGATCCCTTTTGACCCACAGAATTCAATAACATCCTTGTTCTTGAATTATGTACCATTATCACATCTAATAGTTTTAACTTTTTGATTCAATTGGTTCTCAATTTGTCTTATAAAGTCGTAAGGGATTCCATAGTTTCATCCTTAGTTTAAGGAAATAACACCCAACTAAACCTGCTAAATCATCAGTGATAACTAGGCATATGTTTTAGGTTATGTCCTTACAGAGTAGGTCCAAACAAATCCATATAAAGAAAGTTGTAAGGAGTGGCTAATTGAAGCTCATCTGGATTTCGGCCTTTAAGGAGGCCTTGTGTTGCTTTTCCTTTCTGACAGCAACCACAAGTGTGTTATTTGAAAAATCTATGAAGGTAAAACCCTCTTTACAGGTTTCCCTTTACAAGTTTGTTTAAGTTTTTGAAGTTTACATGACCCAACCTCCTATGCCATTTGTTAGATTCATCAATTGTGGCCTTTGCAATTAAACAAGCTAAACCTCCTGAAGGAACAATGTTCTCTAAATTGAAACTATACATATTGTTTTGTCTGGGGGTTCTAAGTAAGACTTGATTTGCATCAGGTAACTTAAATTCAGGAGACAAAACAAGACATTCAGAGTCAGTAAAAAGAACCTGTTATTCTTTGCCACAATTTTTGTCACAGAATGAGAGTGAATTGTTGAAGTTTTTCACAAAGCACACATCCTCAAAATTAACTTTCTTGTTTTTATTTTAACTTTACCAGTTATGTAACCTTGACTTCATCCAAACGCAACAGGGCACACCATTAAAAGTCTTGATATTCAGGCTAGGTAGGCTTGTTTCCAGTAGTGTGATTGGAAAACATCACTATCAACAATTCTTTTTTTCATGCAAGCTCTGTATGGATAATCCTGCACTCAATTCAAAAGAGGATTAGATTCTCTTAGGGACCCAAGCCTGTTTGGGCTTGAGTCTGCCTAGTGGATCTTTGAAAAGTGAAACAATTTCTAAGACTGGGATCACCATGTATACTGAGACATTATGGCAGTTGTGTCTTTGTGGTCTCCAATTACAACCTGCTGAGGGCTTAACAGCAGTTTCCCTTTTCCCCCCCAACAGCACTAACTGCATTTACCTTGGCAGTATTAACTTTTTGTTTTGAAAAATTTGTTCTAAGTGTTGTTGTTTTTTATTAAAAGGCCTTGGAAAATTTGGTGAATGGTTTATGAAAAACAGTTGTTGGTCTAACTCTATTCACAATAGGCTTAACATTATTAACTTTCATAGCATCACTAGTTAGTACTGCCTGTCTGTTAAAACTATGCCTAGCAGTACTAACTCTCTTAGTACCGCTAACTCTAGTAGTATTAACTGGAATTTTGCCAGTTCTAGTTAGGACTGCTGTAGGAACAAATTGGTTTTGATTATTCACTCTTTGCACATTATTCCAAATTGGCCTTATCTCCCTTTGACTAGAATTTCTGTTCAACCTATTGTTTAACTCAGCTTGTTTAGCCATCCTCTTCTCATGGAAATCACAATCTCTGATTAGATGATTAAGACTTCCACATACAAAACATGCTCTTGTAGTAAACCCATACCTCAACTCTTTCTTGTCAACTTTAGGATTTTTACTATGTGCGAAATGATTCTTAACAGTTTCCCTAAGAGTTTTTACTTGCTGGTTAGCAAAACTAGGTGTTTCCTGTTCTTTTGTTGGTATAGACAAATACTCATCTTCACTATCTGATTCATACTCCTCAATGATAGGAGCATCAGACCAGACCTTAGGTTGACATGCTACATTAGATTCATTAACAACTGGTTTAGACACTAATTCAGGTGTCTCAGTACTAATGTTAGATTCACATGTATCAAATTTACTGGTTTGGGTTTCAAATTCACTAGGTGGAGTCTATTTTGGACCATATGTAAATTGTGAGTAATCTATTTCTATATAAGGTCTAGATGGCATGTAATTCCCTGTCATAGGTGGGGATACAACATTCATTCCTCCTGCTGTTACAAATCTATCATACAAAGGTGGATTTTCGAAATCACTTTCCTTACCCTTAAATACATCTTTGTTTATAAACTTCAATTTTATAGCCTCCCCAAAATGCCATCATATCTATGATCCCCATACCCAAGGCCAAATTTATCATTTGCACTCATCTGAGTATTTATCAGTTTACCAAGATTTTTAGAAGAGTTATGCCATTTTTCTACTTTAGCTTTTCAATCTTCTTTTTCTTTCATAGCTTATCTTTTTTTTGGCCCAAAAAGTTTTTATGGTTATGTTAGAAAATCTGGTTTATCTTCTAAACGATCTCATAAATTTTATATTTTGTTCATACACAGTTGTCCTTGTTGATGAGCAACTTAATGTTGCTTCATACTTTCTTTAGACCTTGTGTATATGCCTTATATTTCTATGCTTGCATCACTAAGTTGTTCTCTCTGAGCATCATACAGTTTTTTAAGCTTAGCATAAGACTCTTTACACTCATTTGAACAGAAAGTTACCTCTGTGTCTAACCCTGAGCTGTTGTAAGCCATCAAAGCATAATCTTCTTCTTCTTTTGAGTGACTGGTCCAATCTACACCTTCTCCATCAATGGTCACCAATGGCTTTTGGAGTTTCCCTTCTTGATTACCGATCTTCTCCCATCCTTATTGCCAGAGTTCCAAGCATCTCTTCTCCTACTATCTTGATTTCCCTTGGTTCTACACTCTCTAGCAAAATGACCTGTCTTGTGGCAATTGTAGCATTCGACTTTGGTTTTATCAAAAACCACTGGTTCCTTTTGCATCAAAATTGTAGCTTTCTACAAGTATCTTTTTGTAGAACTTTCTTTCATTTCTCATCGAAATCATGGCCACTGCATTCAAGTCCATTTCTTCTAGTCATATTCATCAAGCTGTTCAAGTCCTCATGATCCTGTTTAGGGCAAACTTGATTGATTAGCAAGGCAAGGTGTATGATAAAATAATTACGGGCCAGTCTGGTGGATACGGCGTATCAGTTTAGTGAATACGCCGTATTCCAAAACTGACAATAATGTTTTTTTAAGTGCAATAAAAATAAAGACTGATAACGTCCAGACAATCAATACGCCATATGGTATGGAGCGGATACGCCGTATTGATGTCTGGGAAGACAGACTCGATAAAATTAAATAACAATCCTGGTTGTCTCCCTAGAAGCACTTTTGTTAATAGCGAAGTCTTTTAGTTAGACTTTTCTTCAGCTTCTCTTCAATTGAAATCTTCTCTCTTTCCCATTCTTGCATTTAGTGTGAATATCCTGCTTGGTTCCGTAACATATTCATGAACTATGGTGCTGAACTTACTGCCAGGCTTGATTCTATCATACACAAACAAATCAAAATGTCATACCATGATATATACGCAAAAATATGAGACCCTCTTTAATAGTTAGATACATCATGATATGAATAATAATAAATGTACAAATAGATACAAATGAAAGATAAGGATAAGAGGAATCATGGGTCTGGCTTCTATGGGTCATGCTGTGCTGCGAAGGTGCTGGCACCGTCATTCCTACGCCTGGTGAGCCTCTAGAATGTCCCAGGTGAGCTCCCTCAGAAAGTCCTATCGAATGCCTGCTATGTCTGCCCACTAGCCTCCATCAGCTGTGCTATACACAAAATCATCCATGTGGATAATCTCCCCTAATCGGTAATCGATCTCTCTACAAGTCCACGTAGAATCCCGACATCCCTACGTAATCCCTGCACCTCCTACTCAAGTCTCCCTAATCTCTAGGGCATAGTCCTAGCAGTAACTGGAGGTGGTGGTTACTGCTGAGGTGCCTGCACGGGTGCTGAAACAGCCTGGTCACCCTCATCAATAGCAGGAGCATCCTTAGCGACAGCAGGGGTACCAGCCGCAACATTGGGCTGCCTCTCTGGTCCTATGGCTACCCAAGCCCAAATGTCATCAAACTGTGCACAAATCTGCAGCCTCACCAGCTCAGCCATATCAATAATCAGAAGCTCAGGGGTAATAACCATCAATCCTCTAAGTATCTTAGCAGTCAGGAGCCTAAACTTCTTGGCCAATCTAGCAACAAACTGTCCACCAGAAATATGAGCCCCGCTCTTCCTTCCAGCAGCAAACCTCCTCAGATATTGTGCTAATAAGTAAGGGATGTTGACCGATCCAACATCCAGCCCTCTCAAATAAAACAAATCAGTCACAGTCACCTTTTTAGGTGCCTGACTCCTCCCAGCAATACTGTGTGCCATCATCCTATGGCAAAGTCTCAATACCGGTGTAACACCCCCTTATTTGACATATAGCAGCGAAAGCTAAATTAGGGTATTACTTCATGAATCAACCGTCATAATCATAGAAAACGACTCAAAAGAGACGTTTTGGAAAATTTAGTTATCATTCAATATTATTTTAGAGTTTCACAAAAAAGAGATCCTAAAATACATATGAAAACATAAAGTTTGAATGATAACAAGTTTGGACGTCCTCAAGTCCAATGCCACTCCGTGCCATAGGTTTCTCAATTACCTGAGATAAACATGCTAAAAAGGTCAACACAAAGGTTGAGTGAAATTCACAGGTTTAAAATGTAATAGTTGAATACAAGTCATCATAAGTGGTAATAATTATACAATTACAATTATCATAGAAAATAGTATTATTGCCCTAAGCTCATGACACCAACACGTTAACATGGAAATCACCTCAGTGACATTATTAAGGAACAAATGTCCTCTTAGAAAGGTAACTTGCCAAAGTTACCCATTATTCTCAAATATAGTGCGTTTGATTACCTCATGTACAGGTAAACACAAACGGGATTCGTCAATCCCAATAGATCTATCCACAATATTCGTGTTCACTCGCAAGTGATTAATGGTTCATGATTAAATGATATTGGCAGTAGAGGTAAACTTAGGCAATAATATATCAGGATAGCATACAGTTGGAAAACACTTGTATTCATGGTTTATAGCCTGTATCCCCCCACGGGATTTGGAAAAACATATAAAGGTGGGACTATGAACTCACCTTGATAAGGTAGTTGATTGATTTGAAATTTAATTCAAATAGATGTAAACAGCCTCGTCACGCAACCTGGGGTAATATGTCAAGTCTTAGTTTGATTGTTTCATAACTTTATTTCATAAAGTTTAACGTAAATGATTTTGGTTTATTAGTTTGTGAAAACATCGTATCATTGTCCGGGTTATCATAATCCAGATGTCATGTAGTAAACGTTTGAGGAGCTAGAAATCCAGCAAGTCGTCAAGACGTCTACCCAAATGAAATCCCCTCACATGAAATTCCCTAGTAACGTGATACGTTATAGTTTAAATGATAGGATTTTATCTTTTTAAGTTTCTTCAAAAGCTAGTGGATGATAAATTATGTTAAATATATAACATAATTATTTTATAGTGTTTCGATCGACGAATGATAACGACAAATGTGTCGGGTTTTAATAAAATCAAGTCTTATAATATTTAAATATATTTTTATAATTAATATAAAAATATTACATTTTATACCTTTAAGAATTCAAAAATGACAATATATACCCTTGGTATATATTAATTTACAAATTAAACCCTTATTTATATTTTTTAAAACATTTAAACCCTTAATTTTGAAATATGGCAAAACAGACAGGCCCTTATGGTTTTAACTTTAGGATAATTACACTTTTGGCCCGGAAGTTTAATAATTTCAAAAGTTAAATATATACCCCTCATGCATATACGATTTGCATTACTAGTCCAAAATCTATGTACATTGATTTTAATCTTGAAAATTAATTACAAGCATATTGCTTATTACTAGAAGCTAAAATAAAGTATGTTTTAACGAGCTAAAGCTTATGAAAAACTTATGACTTATAAATCCAAAATGGCGATATTTTTGGTTTTAAAACTTAACCCGATGGTATTGAGCTTTTAGGTTTGATTTTAAGTTATAAAAATGATAGAATATGCTATTAAATAGCTTATAAATCAGCTATGGCTTTTTAGCTATGAGTTTTATGAAAATAGCTTTAAGGGGTTTTAAGGTGTGTTTGTTAGGAAAACCAAACGAGTAAGCTTTAAGTTCTTTAAGGCTTACACTCATGTGATCATAAAGAGTAAGAAACTTATTAAAATAGGAATAACGCATGACTATTTATTGTAGAATTGATGGATTAGGGTTTTCCCAAGAGTGGGTCGGAAATTAGGGTTCGTTTGGTTTAGGTTTCCAACCAAGTTTTAAACTTGTAAAATGATTAAACAAGTTTATATATATCATAGACAAAACAGAGCATTATTAAACTAGTATAAAAAGTCCTTACTTATATACGAAATGAGTGGAAAATGGTTGAATGACAATGAAACCCAAACCTTTAAGATATGAATCAGAACCATTGTTCTTGTGTCTTTGGCTTTTAAATAGCTTATACATTTCTCTTGCTTCTCTTCCATTAGCACTTGTTAGAGAACATGATTTGAGTATCTTTAGCTAAGGGTAAGTTTATGGAAGCATGCATGTTTCGGCTATATATAGGGGTAAAGAAGAGTAGTGGCCAAGTTTAGGAGAAGTAGTGACTAAGGTGAGCTAGGAGTGATGGCTAAGGGATAGCTAGGATGACTAGTATAAGCTAGGATTAGCTTTGAAAGGTGTTAGATGGTGAGAAAGGTTCGGTTATACAAGGAGGTGACAAGGAGGTTTACTTGGTGTGCAAGTTGGCTAGGTGGTAACAAGGAGGTGATGAAGTCTAGCAAGTAAAGGCGAAGGTGGTGCATCATGGAGAAGGGTGGTAGCTTGCTTGGGTCTTAGTTCGAGCTAGTTAAGGGGTAACGGGTCATTTAGTGTTTTCGGGTTTGGTTTTTTGTTTAAGTCTAAGGTTAGAATTAGAGAGGGAAAAGTGTTTAAATATGATGCATTAGAGTGATTGTACTTAGTGCTAAAAAGGTGGTATAAAATCCTTAAGAAAATGGAAGGAAATGAGCTAGTTTGAATTCTTGCTTTGTCAACTTATACTTCAGGCTTAAAAGGCCTGTACATTGATTGGAGGGAAAATATACTCGAACGTTATGCATTGTACACTTGTACACATGCCTTAAAAGCTTGTACCTTTGTATTATCTTTAACTTTATATATATTTAGGGTTTGTAATAAACATAACGTATAAATCCGTTTTGTAATAAATGTTATGAAAGATACGTTAAATAGATAACGTATGGCAAAATGGTGATTAAAACATATTGCTTAACATATTATAATTTTTACTTGACATAAACATTGATGGAATTGGCATTAGTAGGTTGCGTGAGCTCATTTACTTTGGTAATGTAAGTTACGTTACATTATGGATGGAAAAAAAATCTTTCCATGAAAATGGTTGCATCTAATTTAATAGATGGAAATTACACTAAGGAAAATTACATCTAATTTAATAGATGGATAATTACATAGAAGAAAATTGTAGTTTTATATCTCCCAACCTTTAAGAAATTCTCGGCCCAAGTTGCGGAGTGATGTTGGAAATAAAATGTGGGATACTTGCAATAAATTGATCTTCCGTTCCAACATGAACTCTGGTCCCTCTTTTAGAGTTCCAATCTTACTTTGACTATAGGTTCCGACGTTTTCTCATTGCTTGACTTCACGATCATAATTTCTAATGGTTCTTCTACCAAATTAATTTGTCATCGAGCCAAAACTCTTTCTTGGAATGACAAGAGATTCGTCAGATAGACAGTTCTTTAAATAGAAACATGGAAGGTAACTGTGACATTAACTGAGTTCTCTCAGAAGCTCAGTGTGTATCCCACTGGCCGACCCTTTTAAGGATCTTAAATGGTCCAATGTACCAGGGGTTAAGCTTTCCTCGCTTTCCGAATCGAATGACACCTTTTTGAGGTGACACTTTTAACATAACACGATCTCCAACTTGGAATTCCAAAGGCTTCTTTCGCCTTACATTGGCATAACTTCTGGCCGGTCTCTTATAGCTTATCAAGCATTGTCAATTTTGTACTACTCTTTTTGGTGGTGTCATGGATTATCTCTGATCCCGTGAGTTGGGCATCTCCCAACTATCGTCCCAGCAACAAGGGATCGGACTTTCGATCTGAAAGTCCTCGAATGGTGCTGCCTTAATACTGGCATGGTAACTGTTATTGTAAGAAAATTCTCTACCAGGCAGTAAGTGTGTCTCCCATCCATTTTCCCAAAATCTATAACACACCTTGAAGCATATCTCAAGTGTTAGGATGGGTTCTTTCACTTTGTCCATCGGTCTCGGGATGATATGCCATACTCATATCTAATTGAGTACCCAAAGCATTCTGCATTGACTGCCAGAATTTGGATGTGAAATGACTGTCACGATCCGATATGATGGATATCGGCACTCCATGACGTGAAACTATTTCCTTTAATATACAACCTAGAAGGTTTCCATACTATTGTCCTCTTAGGTAAAATGGCTGATTTGGTAAGGCATCTATAGCAATGACCTAAAGTGGTTCATGTCCACATTGATGTTTTGGTAGTTGTTTGTAACGAAGTCCATTGGTTTTCTTTCCCAATATTCCATGAGTATCTCAGTTGTATCAGTAATCCGATGGCTTTTGACATTCTGCTTTAACTCTCAGAAGGCTGTTAAACCTTGCCAACATTATACTCATGAATGCCTTCATGTTAGGCCAACCAATAAGTTTTCTTTAAAAAGAGCCTGATACAGCTTGTCAGAACCTAGGTAAATGAATACTTCGATTTATGGATTCATGCATATCAAGGCCTCAAATACCAAAAAGTGTCAACCAGCTTTCGGTCTTGAGATACAAACAGTTCCATTAGAGACGTACTTCAAATTCTTTGTCCATTCCTTGGAGGTATTAGCTTTGATGTTCTCATCTTTGATCCCCTTAGTTTAGGAGTTGAGGATTTGTGATGGTTATTTTGGGTGAGGTCGATGAACTAATGCCATAACCGAGTGGTTTTGATTCGTTCTTCGGGCATAAGGCATCTAATACAAACTGTTAACCTTTCCAGGATGTAATGATCTCACAATCGTAATCGGCAAGCAATTTCTACCAACGGCTTGTCCTCATGTACAAACTCTTTCTGTCCAAGATATGTTGAAGACTTTTACGAAGTCATGAACAACGGTACCACTTTGTGCATACTGATAGTGTCTCCAAATTGTAAGAGCGATACACTACTGCTACCCAATTCCAAGTGGTGTGTGGTTATAGTTCTCTTCATAGAGTTTAAGTTATCGGGATGCATATTCCAATAACTCTTCTCTTGCATTAATATCGCTCGCCAACCTTGGAGTGATCATCACATAAACGACAAAATCATTGTGTTTTCCTTCTGGAATGCTAAGAATTAGAGCTTCACAAAGCTTTGTTTAGCATTAAGAAGGCTGACTCTTGTCTTCTCCCCGACATACTTCCTTAGTTTTTTGGGTTTAATCCATTCAAAGGCTTTTGCAATCTCCGAAAAACCATGGATGAATCTCCGATAGTAACAAGCTAGTCCTAAAGAATTTTGCGTACTTCTGTGGGGTAGAGGACAGATTGCCCAATCTTAACTGCTTCAACTTTGCGGTCCAACCGGGAATTCCCTCTGACTGTCGATCACCTGCCCGAGAAATTGCACGATACTGATCCAGAAATCACATTTGGAGAACTTGGCATATAATTTCTACTTTTTGAGTAATTCTAGTATTATTCTTAGGTAATCTGCGTGTTCTTCTTTGTTACTTGGAGTAATGAAAATCAGACGATGAACACTATCACAAATTTATCCAAGTATGGTTTGCACACACGGTTCATGAGGTCCATGAACACACAGGCGCGTTAGTTAAACCAAATGGCATCACTTGGTATTCGTAGTGTTCTATCCATTCTGAAAGCAGTCTTAGAATATCTTGCATCCCCCTGACTCTCATTGGTGAGAGCCTGTTCTTAAATCAATCTTTAGTAAGTACTCAACAATTGAAGTTGGGCAATAATCATCGATCCTGGTAATGGTAACAATTCTTCGGTGAGTTCTTATTCACTCCCGGAATCAATAACACATTCTAAAAGAGCGTCGTTCTTTTAACAAATAAACAGGGCTCCCCAAGGCAAAGTACTCGTAGGAATAAACCATCAGTCTGCTAACTCTATAGTTGATCGGATAATTCTGCATTTCTGAAGGACTAATCTGTAAGTGCTCCGAGCTACTGGTTCGCTCTGGATTTAAATGATTTTGAAATTCCTACTTGGGAACGAGGAAGGCCGGGTAGATACTTCAGGAAAAACTTTAGAAATTCTTGACTACGGTATAATTTCTAGTGTTATTCCGTCCTGTCTTCTTCTCCATTACCTGGGCAATACGCGAAAACTTGATATCCCCTGGATATATATCTTTCAGTTTTAATACAAGATATGAGGCTTAGTCGGGTTTTACTTCGATCATCTCCTCGTATGATCAAAGTTTCGAACCATCGAAGGGATGTTGACGACATTCTCGTCACAAATAATTCTAGCATGATACTTGGATAAACAAATACATACCACTGACTGACGTTGACACTACCGATTTAATCGACATAAGATCAATTTCAAAAGGTTGGTGATATCGCCTAAATTATACATGTTTTCAGCGCGAAATTTGCATTATTTGATCATTTCTCATGATCTTTCGATACTTAATCCAAGGATACTTCTATTATATGTTCTAGGTATGTGTCGTGGAAGAAAACCAAAGACTACATGAAGAATTGAAGCTTAAACGAATAAATAACTCAAACTTAAAGCTTCCCGACACCTGTTCATTGTTTTGGTCATAATAACCGGTCATACAACTTCGATTGAGGTGATTCAACGGCCACGAAAGAGAATTAAATTATCTACACTTAGAAAAGCGTTCACATGCTGAAATATTTTACTAAAGAAGGCCGATTTTAACAAAATGAGTAGACATACTTTAGGAAATGCAATTAATTCGCGAATCTGGCCATAATCCATCCCGTACATCTCTAACTTGGATTCCCCCAATACATCTCTAGCCTAAAAATACCTCCGTATGATGCCTTGGACGAAATCATCTCTTATTAAATCATCACATACAAATATCAAGAAGAAGATCCAAAAAAGGCCAAAGTAACGGCGGCTCTTTTCTCTAGTGCGTCGCACTTCGACAGAGTTTCCCAAATTCCGCCGCACTAAATTTTCTGTACGCCGCACTTTCCGTTCAATCTTCCAAGGAAACGTTAATACTCCCAATTAAGCTAAGTCATTAACGCCCTAAATCGCAGCACTTTTTCTCAATGCCCGCACTCTAACCCGAAAATCAGCCTATAATAGAAAGGATTTCTCTCCCATTTACACACACCTCCACAACAATTCTCTCATCACCCACACCGTCTAATACACGAATTTCAAGGGTGGTGATAGCACCTTAGGGTTCCAGTCGATTGGATTCAATTAGCTGGGTTTGTTATAGTTTATCGTTTAGGAGAACTAATGTCGAATCGTTGATCTTGTAACGTGGGTATAAATTTCTAAAACTCTTTTAATATGAAGTATTCTGAATTCATAAGAATGTTAGTGGTTTGTACTTTGAATAAGGAGAGTAGTGTTCTTAGGTTTTGGTTTTGGCATAAGTGAACTTGGATATGAAGTGTTTTTTTTGTTGGTAATGTGTGTATTGAATTGTTAAAACATAATTTTATAGAAGAAAAATGGCCGAAAGGTTCTTTAATAAATGTTTCTTTCAATCCATCTAATTAATTGTTATAATCACTTATAAAGGCCGGAAAGGCGAGTTTGTTGTTATTAATAATCGATATAATCACCTAGTTATATTTAAAAGCCCGAAAAGGAGATTATAACTTTTTCATACTCTATTTTTCTAAACGATAAACACTATCTCTAAACATTTCATTATCAAAGTGATCATTACCTAAACAAACATACCTTAATAATTTAATTGAATCATATTTTAATTGCTTTCGTTATAATATCCGTGATATGCAAGACTTGGTTAATTTGATTCGTGACAATCTTATTAACCTTCAACACCTAATTATACAAACTGAAAACTTTCAATTCCCCGTGAACGACCAGACATTTACCTAAATCTATACAATACCGAAATGGGTAACTATCCCGATGTTGTGTTTTAGTAAAATCGTAGCTCTAGTAATATAAATGTTAAAACTCGGAAAACACACATCAAATTTTTTGGGCGACCGTCGCAGGAATTGTTTAAGTTGTTATCAGTTTGTTGCTTGTTTTAGGTGCTATTTTGTTTCATAAAATTTTCAAACCCGCCGTACCGTTTTTTGGCAAACGGAAACAAAAAAAAATCATTTTTCTCCAGGAAGTACGCCGCACATCTTATTTGTGCGCCGGTTTTCCTGTAAACCCAGAAAGTACGCCGCACTTACACCAAGTGCGCCGCACTTTCTACAGAATTTTTACAAAAAGAATCTGATTTAAAAACTCAAACCCAAACAAACCACCAAATCTCTAGTCTCAGGTATGTGATCATTTGAAATTCTATTTTATCTGATTATACGCCTTGTAATTTTGTTAATATTTAATTGTCATTCGAAATTTTTTTTATCCTTATTTGCTATATAATTAAATTAAAAAATATATGAAAATAATTTATTTTATTTTGAATATTATCCTATTAGCCTTTAAAAATGTCTTTTTGCAAAATGCTTAACGTATGTATAAATCCCTTATCTTTCGGAAAACAACTATAAATTTAATATATAAATTTAATAAAAGTTTAAAAGCAAGGACTTATAAGATTAAAACTATCCAGAAAGAATCCGTCGAGATCAAATCATTCAAATCTTCAACTCAAAATTCTACCGTTAATGACTTTATCGTTATAAATATACCTGAAGAGGATGTCGAACCCAAACAAATAATTCTTGATCCCGATGATCAACCTATGTGGGAAAGTGCTAAGACTGTAGCACCGCGACTCCTAATTCTGCCATTGTTCAAATCGATGTTGATGACAACTTTGTTATTAACAGTACGTCACCTATAAATATGATTCAGAAAATAAATTCGATGGTTATCTGCGGGCCGATCCGCATGACCACATCCGTGAATTTCTCGCAATCTGCAACATGTTCAAATACGGTGAAACTCAAAGTGAAGCTGTCAAGCTTTTGATATTTCCCTATTCCCTATCCGATAAAGCTAAAACCTGGTTTAACGAACTTAATGAAGAATCTATAACATCGTGGGAACAAATGAGAAAAGCTTTTATAAACAAATTCTTTCCACCTTCGTTGTTTAACCGTCTTTTACTTAATTTAGAAAAATTCTCTCAAAACATATGTGAAAGTCTAACCGAAGCCTGGTTACGACTGAAGAACATGCTCGAAAGGACATGGTCATATGGTCTGACCAAAGGAGTTATTATTCAAATATTCTATCACGGTCTAGACGAACCCACTCAGGCAATCCTGGACGTAACAACTGGAGGAATCTTCCTCTATAAAAGTCCAAATCAAGCCTTTTTCAACTTCTTGAGGACAAAGTCCTTTTCAACCATGATTGCCCATTAAATTCTAAAAATGAACATCATTAAGAAATCCTAGTCTTCGCGCCGATGAAGTGATAGTATAATGTATATCTCGATTATGGAAAAAAGTAAAAGCTAGGATTCGTGCGAAATTATAAGCTTAATAAGAATTGAAAATTGCGTGAGAAATATATGAGCATAGAAAGGGAAACACTCTAAAAACCACCTGAACGATACACGCCGATGTGTGAACGCATGAAGTTAATTCCAACAAATCTGAAGATATCAAACCAAAATTCTCATGATTTACGTCATCTCGTCAATCCCATCATAATCCTAATGATTTCCGAGAAAATTGCTCACAGAATGAAACATGATGTAGAATATCTCGAAATATTCAAAGAGATCTTAGCATATGAGAAACTATTCATTTGAAACTCTATACAAAGACATCGTAAAACCACCATTGTTTTACCCAACAAAAAGTCTAAAACCGTCAACCATGAACTCAATCTAAAACAGATCTTGAAAAATCAATCACAAAATTCTTGGATGGTCCAAAGAGTTACAAATATGTTTTTCAAAAATGATGTTAACGATATGATTTTAGAGATGAAGCAAAATGAAAAGAATTTCCAAACTAAAATTTAAAACATGGAAAGAAAAATAGATGAGTTGGAGAAGACTCCAAAACGCTCTTCAAAACAAACCATAGACTGACCACTCCCTCCTCAAGCTCACACCCAAGCAGGTGAATGCCGTATCACCGTGAGTGGAATCCGATTTTTCTCTGAAAAATCCAAAAGATCCACAACCTTCTGATCATCGATAACATAAAATCAAAAAAATACGCTCAATTAAAGACATCAAAAAAGGCTATCCACGTGGTAAAAACAAAGAATAAACCATACCCGTAGTACATTCCAAAAATACCATACCCCAACTTTAGATGGATCATTCCCTTAAACCTATCATTAAGGAATCTTAAATCAAGTTAAGTATAATAATAATAGTAGTAATAGTAAATAATAATTAAAAAAACTAAAAAATATATATAAAACAAAAACTTTGCAGTTTTTAAGTATGTCACGCATCGGCCGGTGTGTTTCTTACCTCGATTTCTGCATCCAAAAATAAATTTTTTCGAACTTTGTGGGTGGCTTCACTGGGAAACCCGCACGAGACTATACTCTCCACTCGCCACCGAGGGGTTTAAAGGCTTGTTGCATACGCTAAATGCAACCGTGGTGCCTACGAAAGTGCGCTTTTGTATTTAATGTTTTTCTTGTAGTGTGTTTTATTAATGCAGAGAGTAAATAAAAACAGTGGAAGCTAGGATTGGTGGTTGGCATTTTACTCTTGGAGACTTATATAATTGGAGTATTATATTACATGTGGTAGAATACACATGCTTGGTGCTTCGTTTCGCGTCATATCCTTCATAATTCAGCCAAAGCACTTATGAGCCCCGGGAAGTTTCAATTTTACGCATAATGCTCTACTTAAGTGTGGAGAGCATCGTCGCTCCTCACAAAAAAGTAAGTAATGGATCACTCCAAGAAACCTCAACACAGCTATATCTCTCTATGCCCCCGAAGAACCGTTTTCCCTTAATTTTTCCCTATTTTTTATATTTATAAATCAGTTCTCCCATTGAGGGCAATTCACTAAGTATGGAGGGGTAGCGAATAGAAAAAATTAACCTTCCCTCCATGTTTGCCCTGTAGAAATTTTCAAACTTTCCATCTGATATTTCTAGAAATTTTTTTTTATATTGCTTAAAAAATGAATACTCTTAGTAAGGCAAATCCACCAGGATTGACACTATAACTAGCACAAAATCAACCCCGTAAATTTTAAGGTTCGCCTTCTAGATCTTGAAGGAATTTCGGGCATCCATCTTTGTACCCAAGATAATTTTTAGCCTTTAGCTTGTTCGAGTTGGGGTTGAATGCAGTCATAAGTGTCTATTCCAATCGTTCGGATGTGTGCTATGGTCTTTTGTACCTTTCTGAACATGTGGTATTAGTATAAATTATATGATGGCCGTATTTTATGTAGCTCTAGAACTTGTGCTTGATTATCATTTACTAACCCCCATGAGGTTAATTTATAGACAAAGTCGTATGATAAGAGGTAAAATAAATCCCTATGCAATCATGTATCTGCAGCACTCGCTTTTAGTGTTGAGATCCCCGAAGTATCCTAAGAGCAAGAAAAATGTGCTCGATGAAGAAAAAGTTTTGTGCTAGCCTAAGTTATCGCAAAGCTGGAATGAAAAGAAATCTTCACAAAAAAATTAACAATACAAAGTTCAAGTAAAGGCAAAATTCGCACATAGAATCAAGTTAAACAGGCTCACCACTAAACTTAATCATGTTTGGCCATCTTTGAGATTTTTGTCTAGGTGCTCACCTGCCGAAACGGGTATGTTTATGTGTTCCTAGTACAAAGCATATGGTAGCGGAGCCTAGATTATTCTGTGTCAATTGAGTGATTTCACAAATATAAACCCTATCTGAGTGACTCGTGTGAATTCAAAAATAAACACTTTCCCTATGTGAGGTGCTTTGTCATATGTCAATGCCTGAAAAGTTATAAAACTGGTAAACACTTGTTAATGCTAAATTGATTTTTTCCCAAGTCACAAAAAATGTTCTTGTTTTTTTTTCGTTTTAATTGCTGTTGAGCATGCAATATGCACGCGTGTGGAGGGATTTGATAACGCTAGAATTATAACATGTTGTTTTGGCGCTGATATTTTGCCATTTATTTGATCATTTCTTCTGAAACTTTCGTATTTTAATCAAGTATATTTTCTATTAAATGTTCTAGGTATGTGTCGTGGAAGAAAACAAAAGACTACATGAAGAATTGAAGCCTAAACGAAGAAATAACTCAAACTCAAAGCTTCCCGACACCTGTTCATTGTTTTGGTCATAACTCGGTCATACAACTCGATTAAGAGTGATTCAAGCGGCCACATAAAATAATTATAAAATAACTACAACTTAGAAAAGCGTTAACAAGCTGAAAATAAAACAAAGCATCAGTTTTACAAATAGTACAACGATAACTTTAGAAAATGCAATTAATTCGCGAATCTGGCCCATAATCCATCCACATACATCTCCAACTTGCCAAGTAATTCTTAGCCTTATATACCTCCCTATGATGCCTTGGACGAAATCATCTCTTATTATATCATCACATACAAATCTCAAGAAGAAGATCCAAGAAAAGGCCAAAGTACGTCGCACTTTTCTCTAGTGCTCGCACTTCTGATCGAGTTCCCAAAACCGCCGCACTATATTTCTTGTGCGCCGCACTTTCGTTCAAACTTCCCAAGGAAATGGTTAAAGTCCCAATAAATTCTAAGTTCATTAACTCCTAGTGGCGCCGGACATTTTCTCAAGTGCCTGCAACTTTCTCTACCCTCAAATCGCCTATAAAATAGATAAGGATTTTCTCCCATCATTTGACACACACCTCCACAACATTTCTCTCAGCACCCCCATAGTACAGTCTAATCCACAAATTCAAGGGTGGTGACAACACCTTAAGGGTTCGGGTCGATTGGATTCAATAGCTTGGGTTTTATTATAGTTTTCGTTTGGGAGAACTAATTGTCGAATCGTTGATCTTGTAAACGTTGGTATAATTTCTACAACTCTTTTAATATAATAATCCTGAATTCATAATAATGTTATGCGTTTGTTTGTTACTTTGATTATGGAGTAGGTGTCTTCATGTGTTATTGGCATAAATGTGATCTTGATAGAAGTGTGTGGTATGTGTTTATTGAATATGTAAAACATATTTTATATAAGAAAATAGGCCGAAAGGTTTCTTTATAAATGTGTTCTATCAATCCATCTAATATATTGGTTATAATAAACATATAAAGGCCAAAAGATTTGGTTGTTTATTATCGATCTAATCACTAGTGTTTATATTTAAAGGCTGAAAGATTTATAACTTATGAACTCATATTTTCATACTTATAAACACTATCCTAAACACTTCATTATCAAAGTGATCATTACCTAAACAAACATACCTTAATCATTTGATTGAATCATATTTTAATTGCTTTCGTTATAATATTCGTTATATGCAAGACTTGGTTAATTTGATCCGTGACAGTCTTATTAACCTTAGCACATTAATTACAAACTATAAATCTCAATTCCCGTGAACGACCTGGACTTGACATAAAGCTATACTATACACAAATGGGTATACTTCCTAAGATGGTTTATGTTTTTATAAGTAAAATTACGGTATCTCAAGTATTAGAAATTAAAAACTTGAAAACACACATCAGTTGGTTTAGCAAAATCAGAGTGCAACCCTGGATAAAGGTATTAGTGCCTACTAGGTTTCCATCGGCCATTTCAATGTCGTAAGTGGTATCTAGTATAATTTGTGGGAGATAACATAGAAAAGCAAGATCATGGATACGAAACTTTTATCGGCTCCGGAATCAAATAATACTCTAGCTAGATGTTGGTTTAGAAGTAACTTATCCGTGACAAAGTCGGGTCTTGGTTGAGCAATTCTTGTCCCTCAGCCAGTAATGCTCTTTTCCGTGTTTATTGTTGTTTGCTCGTGAGCAACCACTAGCAAGACTTTTGTAGTGCCACTTTTACTCCGCTTAGCATGCGACACTGGCTGCAGGTTGCTTCTAGTGGCTGGCTCTTTGTTTTTACAGTTCCTGGTCTGGTGACCTGCCTTGTTGCAAGTCTAACACTTGACAGTGCAAGGTCCTTGTTGAACAGGGTGCATTCTTTACACAATGATTAGGGTTTCCAAAAGAGTTTAGCTTGAACAAATGATTATAACAAGTTTATATATGATCATAGACATAACAAGCTTACTAAGTACACGAAATAGTGAAAATGGGTTGAATGGAGCAAATGAGACCCAAAACCTTTAGGAGATGAATCAAGGACCTTTGTTCTTGTTTCTTGGATTTTAAATAGCTTATACTTTCTCTTCTTCTCTTCCTTAGCTTGGTTAGAACATGATTTTGAAGTAGTGTTTAGCTTAATGGTAAGTTTATGGAAGCATGCATGTTTCGGCTATATATAGGGGTAAAGAAAAGTAGTGGCCAAGTTTAGGAGAAGTAAGGACCAAGGTGAGCTAGGAGTGATGGCCAAGGGATAGCTAGGATGACTAGTATAAGCTAGGAGTAGCTTTGAAAGGTGTTAGTGGGTGAGAAAGGTTCGGTTATATAAGGAGGTGACAAGGAGGTTTACTTGGTGTGCAAGTTGGCTAGGTGGTGACAAGGAGGTGATGAAGGTACTTAGAAAGGTGGTAGGCATGGTGGTGAATCATGGTGGAGGGAGGGTGGTTGCTTGGTTTGAAACTAGGTGAACTAGTTTAGGGTTTTAGGGTTTTCGTCTAGGGTTAGGGTTTAAGATTAGGGTTAGGATGAGCTAGGGTTAGGGTTTAGGATTAATATAGTTCAAATGTTGTGCATTGGAAGCTTGTAAGTTGTGCTAGAAAGGTGGTACGAAAATCCTTAAGAAAATAGAGGGAAATGAGCCAATTTGAATTCGTGCTTTGTCGGATTGTACAATGAGCTCAAATGAGTTGTACTAGGGTTTAGGAGGGAATTATATTTTGATATTATACATGGATAACTTGTACACTTGTCTTATAAGCTTGTACCTTTGTTTTGTATGTAAACATTACATATAGTTAGGGTTTTGTTATAAACGTTAACGTTTAAAATCTGTTTTGATATAACGTTATGAAAAGTACGTTAAATAGAAAATGTATGGTAAAATGGATATTAAAACATATTGCTTGACATATTAAAACGTTTATTTGATATACACGTTGATGAAATTGGCATTGGTAGGTTGTGTGAGCACGTTTACTTTTGTAATGTAAGTTACGTTACATTATGGATGAAATAAAGCAAAAAAATCTTTCCATGAAAATGGTTGCATCTAATTTAATAGATGGAAATTACACTGATGAAAATTGCATCTAATTTAATAGATGGATAATTACATAGATGAAAATTGTGGGTTGTTATAGTCTTCCAACCTTAAAGAAATCTCGTCCCGAGATTTAGTTGGATGTTGGAGTGATGTTTGAAAACAGATGTGGATACTTGGCATGAATTTGATCTTCGCGTTCCCACGTAAATTTTGATCCTCTTTTAGAGTTCCATCATACTTTGACTATAGGGATGCGACTTTGTCTTAGTTGCTTGACTTCTGGATCCATGATTTCCACTGGTTCCTCCACAAAGTTGAGTTTGTCATCGAGCCGAAGCTCTTTCATTGGAATGACGAGGGATTCGTCAGATAGGCATTTCTTTAAATTAGAAACGTGGAAAGTACTGTGGACATTACTGAGTTCTTCAGGAAGCTCAAGTGTGTATGCTACTGGGCCGACCCTTTTAAGGATCTTAAATGGTCCAATGTACCAGGGGTTAAGCTTTCCTCGTTTTCTAAATCGGATGACACCTTTTCGAGGTGACACTTTCAACATAACATAATCCCTAACTTGGAATTCCAAAGGCTTTCGCCTTACATTGGCATAACTCCTTTGCCGGTCTCTTGCAGCTTGTAAGCGTTGTCAGATTTGTACTATCTTTTCGGTGATTTCATGGATTATCTCTGGTCCTGTGAGTTGAACATCTCCAACTTTGGCCCAGCAGACAAGTGATCGACACTTTCTACCATAAAGTGCCTCAAATGGTGATGCCTTAATACTGGCATGGTAATTGTTATTGTAAGAAAATTCTACCAGTGGTAAGTGTCTCTCCCATCCTTTTCCAAAATCTATAACACAAGCTCGAATCATGTCTTTAAGTGTTTGGATGGTTCTTTCACTTTGTCCATCGGTCTCGGGATGATATGCCGTACTCATATCTTTTTGAGTACCCAAAGCATTCTGCATTGACTGCTAGAATCTGGATGTGAAATGACTGTCATGATCCGATATGATGGATATCGGCACTCCATGCCATAAAACTATTTCCTTTATATACAACCTTGTAATGGTTTCCATACTATTTGTTGCTCTGGTGGGGATAAAATGTGCTGATTTGGTAAGGCGGTCTACAATGACCCAAATTGTGTCAAGTCTACTTGATGTTTTAGGTAGTTTTGTAACGAAGTCCATCATTATTCTTTCCCATTTCCATGTAGGAATCTCTGGTTGTATCAGTAAGCCGGATGGATTCTGACATTCTGCTTTAACTCTAGAGCATGTTAAACACTTGCCAACATACTCAATGATGATTGTCTTCATGTTAGGCCACCAATAGAGTTTCTTTAGATCCTGATACATCTTGTCAGAACCTGGGTGGATGGAATACTTTGATTTATGGGATTCATGCATGATCAAGTCTCTCAAATTACCAAAAAGTGGTAACCAGCTTCGGTTCTTGATACAACGAGTTCCATCAGGACGTACCTCGAATGCTTTGTCCATTCCTCATAGGTTCTCAGCTTTAATGTTCTCTTCTTTGATTGCCTCAGTTTGGGATTCGAGGATTTGTAATGGTAATTTTAGGTGAAGGGTCATGACTAATGCTCTAAATCAGAGTGGTTTGATTTGTTCCTTCCGGCTTAAGGCATCTGCTACAACATTTGCCTTTCCAGGATGGTAATGAATCTCATAATCGTAATCAATGAACAATTATAGCCAATGATGTTGCCTCATGTTCAACTCTTTCTGATCAAGGATATGTTGAAGACTTTTATGATTAGTGAACACAGTACACTTTGTGCCATACAGATAGTGATGGTCCTTGTGAAAGGATCTTAAACTCCTAAGCTTGATGTAAGGTTTAGTATCATTAGATAAATCCAAATGCACTAATACTGAAACTTTGAATGTATGATATAAACTATGCGGAATCTAGTTTATACTACTTAGAAGAATAAAGAAAATGTATGTTTGAGACACAAAAATACAACCAAAACAATAAGCTTTAATATATTAATATGAACACTCTTTAACAGTGTTAGGGTTTACAACCTTAAAGCTATGAATACTATGAAAGACTGATATGATGTGATGTGATTGTTAACTATACACTAAAAACCATATAATCCTTAGGATCTCCTTTTATACAACTAAGGAAGTCTTACAAGGATAACTACTATATCTTATTAAACTTTTACAGATATTAAACATATCTTGTAATCTATATAAGATATACACAGAATAAGGTTCTCATAAATATCATAAAAACGCGTTTAAATCTTCATCAGTACTAATCTTCTTATGCGGTAAGTGTTAAATTTCTTCAGCCGTATTAAGTTAGTAACGGAGGCGCAGTAAGAGATAGAGAGTAGAGTTAGAAAAGTCCGGCAGTACTAACTTTTACTCTAGCAGTACTAACCAGTTAGTACTGGTAGTTATAATCTGAGCAGTACAAACTATTTAAGCTTGGCAGTACTAAGTTAAACCAGCAGTATAAACTTTGTAGAAGCCCTTAATTCCTAACAATCCTCCCCTAAACTTGTGATTTACCTCCAAATCATCAAGTTTCTTAAATTAAACCTTTTTAAGAGGATTCTTCCAAACACCCTTCTACTTTTCAATCTGTGATCTAGTAAATCTGAAAAGTTTAAATGCCATTTCACTTTCATTGTCAACCTTTAGCTTCCCACTCAGTATTCTTGAAAACATCTCTTGAGTAAGAGGATATGTCTTCTCTACCAGCATGTGAATAGCAATGCCAGTATCCATCAGTAATACATGAATTCCACATGAATCAAATAATCTCTAGCTGATCAATGTGTAATCCTGTTGAGATTTCCAGACTTCATCATCTTTACTTGGTTCAAACACAGTAATGAGATCTCTCCAAAGTAATCTGTCATATCCTTCTGGGCTTGCAGTCTCAAACCTTTCTTTAACCAGCCTATATAAATCTAACACATCCTGCCTATCAAAATCATCAAGCATCTCTGTAAATATCTTGTAAGATTTAGTACTTCTATTAGCTCTGATGATCTCATAATACATCTTGTCTTCTGATAGAACATGTGTCTTCCAATCAACTATTGGATACTTTGTAGCTAATGATTCAACACTTACAGCTACATCATCTCCTGGAATTATATCCAAATGAGCTCTAAGCTCTTCTTTCTCAGCATCATCCTCCATCTTTTGTCTTTTAGAACTCTCTTCACTTTGCTTTTCACCTGCTCTTTTCTTAGCAAGTGTTTTCTTTCTACTGCCTCCAGCCTTCTTTTCACTACCTTTTTCCTTATCATCTGATGCCATAGGTACAAAAGAGTTTACCTGTTTGTATGTTTTGTCAAAGAGCTTCTGAATCTCTTCATAACTCTTTCCTTTCAGCTGATTGTGTTTGTATCCACCCATATTCTTCAGGTATGTACACATTCTATTCCTCATCTGAGTTTTGGTGGGTGGTTTACTCCTTTCCTCTACTGCTCTCTGTGCTGCAAAGAACCTTTTTCTTTATGCTATCATCTCCACTAACAGTCTTGATTTTTCTTCAATGGAGTATAGTTCTTGTTCCGTAGCTTAGACTCTTGCAGCTAATTGCTCATCAGCTTCAATCATGGCTTGAATGTTATCTATTTCTTCATAGATAGCTGCTCTGCTAACTTTTTCTTATGCAGCTCTTTCTTTTTGTAGTCTTTCAAATTCAGCTTGTTCTTCAGCATGTTGTCTGGAGAGCCATTCTTAATCACACGGAATCTAGGTCCTTCTCTTTAATGGCTTCTCCGGTTCAGTGATTGATGCTTTTCCTTTGTCTTTTTGCAGAAAATTTGAACTGGTGGTGAAATAACCTCTCTCTTACAACTTCTTCAGATCATGAAAGAGAATACCTCTTTACTTTTGGATTTGGTGATTTTCTTTCCATCTCTCAAGATATCCACAAGTTGCATCAGCAAGTTTTTACATCCATATCTGGTTCAGCCAGTACTACACTATCAGGAATATGCGCTGCGAGCGTGCGAGCTGAGAGCAAGACTCCTTCACAAAGCAGTTGAAAATTGGTTTCAGCATAGTAATTGAAATACTGGTCCTCTAAATCGCTTCTGGGTAGTCACTATAACACAGTATCAAACATAAAGATCTTCATCACATCCTCCCCTAATCTGTGCACCCATCTGACCTAGAGTGATTTCCCTCATCGTTATCAATCTGACAATCTTCCTCCCTATCTTGGAAGGATCCTCTAATTCCAACTTCAGCATAACTGAAATAACAAGTCCCGACCTATCTTCTAACTTTGATGACTTTACTTGTTTCTCCACTGTCTTTACATTCATGATAACTTAGGCTAAGCAGCACCATATGTCTTTTTTATCTGCATTAAGTCAGATTCCAAACTTTCCACCTTTCTTGGATAATGAGTATAAAGAATCGTCAATCATTCAGTGTTTAAAACTGCCCATCATCACTTCTAAAGGTGAGTGAACCCTTTAGGAGAGGAAAATCATATGGGCTAATTAGAGCACCTCTCAGCAACATAGGTTGTTGGCATAGATGGTGATAAAGTTGGTGGTTATAAGGTGGATGGAGCACTAGGTGGGTGGGTGATGGGACTTCAACTGGGAATTATTGATCCATCCACGCTGTAAAGTCTAACCCTGAACAAGCATTGTTTGAAACAATGGAGTGTCCACCCCAGTATATCCCTTGGAAGCTCTTTTCATATTGCTAAATAGTTTTTGAGTAAGGGTTGGAGCAATATAAATTCTTTTAAAGCAATCTTTTGTGCTTGTTCAAAAAGATTTGTATAAATCTTGGATACATCAAAAACTTTGTCTTACTGTCCAAGTTTTTCACCATGGCCTCAAAAATCAATTTGGAAAAATTAAAGGTTCTGTTTGTGGCCAAGCAAATTATAGCAGTTGCTATATTGCTACTAAACTGTTCCCAAGCAGTTTTCTTAGAACTTAAGCAGTGAAGGATGGTATGAATTAAAAATTTCCACTGAGGGGAAAAGTGTCCCTTTTGAAAAGTTAAGCTGTCAGAGTTGGACACAAACCCCATAAGAGCAAGTTGCTCAAATTTTTTTACAGTAGATAAAGTACTAATACCATCAGAATCTTCTAACTTGAGATGTCTTCTAATAGAGGCCTCAAAAACAACCTTGACTTTCCCATCTATTGTAGCAGTAATACCCATGTCTCCATCCTTAAGTGTGCTTGCAGTAGCAGTTTGCCAAAACTACTCTATAAGAGAAACATAGATAGTTGGGTTTTCAGTGAGGGCATACTTAATATGACTTGCAGTGAGAAAATCAATTATCTAATAAAACCCTTCACGTCCTTCTAACTTTTATAAGTAGGCAATCATGTTGTGCTTGTCGCAAAAGTCTAAATTCACCATTTGATGTAAAGAAGGTTAATTAAGGTTCTGGGATATGATCGTGGATGAAAGTATGTGTGTTTGATAGAGGTAATTGAGATAAGAGAGAGTATTTAAGGTTTTTAATTGGACCGACTGAATAAAATGTGTACTTATCTTGAATAAATCTTATGAATTTATAGAAAGATCATGAATTATCTAATTAGTCAAACCTATATACGAAGTAGTTTGCGGAAATTTCGCAACGGCTATATTTAGTGAATGAAATTCTGTTATGCCTCAAATAGTACTAACGGTCACCCATCAGTACTGATTTTAGCCTAACAATACTAATTTTAGCCTAACAGTACTAATTTTAAGCCCGGCAGTACTAAAACATGGCCAACAGTACTAAGTAATGCCCACCAGTACTAACTTTGAGATACCAGTTTTAACCTTAATTTCGTCCAAAAAGCCTTTCCATCACCAATTTTGACTCTCATAATCTCTCTTTCTATTTTTTTCACTTTTCTCTCAATTCTTTTTCTTACTCAATCACTCTTTCTTTTTTTATTTCACACATCTCTCTTTCTGTTTTTCATCTCACTAATTTTCTCTTTTTTTTCTCACCAATTCAGACAGTTTTGTATAATGTGCCATCAATTCCATTAGTTTCATATTGTCCTCCCCACTTCCAAGTGTGTTAACTCTTGAGAGAGGTGGATCATTAGACTATTTAAGATGCACATCAAACCCTAAGTTGAGCAAACTTGCAACCCCTATATGGTAAACTTGACCACCTGGGACCAACTAACTGAACCAGTTCCCAAGACTTGGCTCATAAAGTGTTGCGCAATAGGATTGGGTCCTATTGATGTTACCACTGTCTTGCTCTGCTTCTAAGCTAGAAGCAGTAGTGGCATCCCTTTCCATTCTGTCACCTAACTCCTTATGGACAGCCTCATCACCAACCTTTATAGGGGGACCACTAGACTGAGGTATCTTAGTGTCTCGACCTATTTTGATGTTACATGTTCTTCTAACCATTCTTGATTGCATATTGACATAATTAGCCTCCCCTCAAACAATACATCAGAGGTTTAACATCTAATACCAAGTGCTCAATATGCTTAGCCTGTAAATGTTAGCTCAAAACCAAGAATATACAATCCAAAGTATTTTCTTGTTTACTAGTTTTAGTTATGACTAATAGTTTTAACTAGCAGTTTCAAGTATAACTAGCAGTACTAATTATACTTAGCAGTTTTAACATTTTGCCTAGCAGTACAAAAACTTACCTAGCAGCATTAATCTTACAACTACTAGTTTTTACTTCCAAACCCATTTTAAACAAACACATCCTTAGAGATTAAGTAATCCAATGCTAGCAATTAGAAAGTTAAACCTGCTAACATCAAATGCCTTTGTAAGAATATCTGCAACATTCTGATCTGAATGTACCTTGATTACTTGAATGAGCCTCTTCTCATAAGAATCTTTGATGAATGAGCCTCTTCACAATTCAAATGGTGCTTTCATTATCAATGTAAATCTTGGTGTTCATGAAATTGAACCCATAGTCAAGCATTTGATTTTGGATCCACAACACCTGTCCACAGCAATTTGCAGCAGCAACATATTCTGCTTCAGTAGTGGAGTTTGCAACTATTGTTTGCTTTTTTACATTGCTATGAAATTAATCTCTTGCCAAGAAATTGACAACCTCCTGTTGTGGATTTCCTGTCAAGACTAGCATCAGCATAGTCATTATCTAAAAAGGCTTCCAAGTCAAATGGTGAATCTCTAGGATACTAAAGGCCCAATTTAGGTTGACCTTTCAAGTATCTAAAGATCCTCTTCACAGCATGAAGATGTAAAGTTTTAGGTGTAACTTGGAACCTTGCACAAGCACAAATAGTAAAAGTTATGTCTGGCCTAGAAGCTGTTAGGTACATTAATGATCCAATCATTGATTTGTATAATTGAACATTCACATTATCAGCTTTTTCATCCTTGACCAATGCCTTGTTAGGTTCTATAGGAGTGCTTGCTGTCTTTACAGTGACATAATCAAACTTTTTTAGAATATCAGCCACATACTTATTTTGGCTGATGAAGATTCCATCCTCTTTCTGTTGTACTTGCAGACCTAAGAAGAAGGTAAGCTCCCCTATAGAACTCATCTAGAATCTCTTGTACATCATCTGTTCAAACTCAAGACATAAAGTCTTCTTTGTAGACCCAAAGATGATGTCATCTACATACACTTGCACTAACAGGATGTCACTCTTGTCCTTCTTGATGAACAATATCTTATCAATGGTGCCTCTTCTAAATCCATTTTCCAAAAGGTAGGTAGACAAAGTCTCATACCATGCTCTAGGAGCTTGATGTAGACCATATAAATCTTTTTCTACCTTATAGACTTTATCAGGGAACTGTGGATCTTCAAAACCAGGAGGTTGGCAAACATATACCTCCTCTTCAATATTACCATATAAGAAGGCACTCTTCACATCCATCTGGTACACAATGAACCCCATATATGATGCATAGACAAAAAATAACTTGATTGCTTCTATCCTTGCAACAGGAGTAAAAACCTCATCATAATTAATGTCTTCTTCTTGGGTGTAACCTTGTGCAACCAGTCTTGCCTTGTTTCTAACAACAATTCCTCTATCATCTTTCTTGTTTCTCAATACCCATTTTGTTCCAATGGCCCTCTTGCCCGGTATACGTGTAGCTGGGCGCGTCCCGCGAAGTTGAGTATGCGCAATGGGGGGCCAGCGGCGAGTTTGAGCCATTGGAGAGGTAGTAGTCTAATCCAGTAGTGATATCTCAGTTACCTTCTAGGAAGTTTCTGATTAATTGTTGAGAATCTTTGTCTGCTCTATCCTAATTGACACACACATCATTAGTCCTATCTCTCTGCTCTCGATTTTGTTTCTTGATTATATATCTATTCTCCTATATTATCTATCTGAATTCTCACTCTTCATTACATTTTTTTTCATGTTTCTCCTTTTTTCAGAGAAACAATCGGCAAAGACATGAACAAATAATAAAAATACTATTAGTTCATGATAACATATCTCATATGTTGTTCCTTTCAACTTCCTAGCCATTACGTGAAATGTGATGAGATACACGAATAGAATACCAAATAATGTTCTTCAAGATTTTGTTGAGACATCATTCTTATTAATGAAGCTGAGTGCAAGTCTCTAATTATTAGTTCAATTAGATGATCTTTGTTAATTCTTATAGAACTAACATTAATGGTTGTCTCCAAGTTGTTGAGGTCGGCCTGTCCACCCACATCTTCATCATCATATGCACCAGCAAAAATTCCAGTGTTATCATCCATTAGAGACACATTTGGAACATCTGGAAGAGTAAATGCATTTTTGAAAGGAGAAAATTATTCAATTAGATGTTCCTCAAAAGTTTTAGTAGCATTAACTGGTGATGATGGAGCATCATAAGTGGAAGATGATTCGGCAGTACTAATAGGTGTACTAACAGTATTAATACTATTAGTGTTGTTAGGATGTTCAGTCTACTTTTCTTGTTGATGTAGCCTTTCAAACTCACTTCTTGAGTCTTGTTCATCCTTCCCATCTTTATAGAAGCTGCACTTTCATCCACATCTGTAGACTTCACTCCAACATCTTATTCATTATCCTTAGGAACTTAAGAGATTAATGGATCAGTTGGGCAGATAGGTATTAGGATGTACTCTTGTTCAGGTTCTATCTTATTTTCAGCTTGACCTGCAACAATATTATCTCTAGTTCCTGCAATACCATTAGTTTGATTTCTTGCAACAACTGGCACATAGTTCATAGATATTGACAAAGAATCAACATCAAAACCAGGAGGTTGATGTAGACCATATTTGCCACACGATGTTGACTCACAAGAGCATAGATTTCAGTTGGTAGGCCTTGGAGAATGATGTTTATAGCTTTGATGTCGCAATCTGCTTGAATGGCTTCAGCTGGAGTTAGTTCAACATATTCCTTAAGCCTTGTTACTCCATCCTCAGTGATTGAAGGCCAAACAAGTGGTCCTTTTTCAACAGATGCAAGAATCATTCTTCCATGTGGTCTATTCATCATATAAAGTTCCATTCTGCTTTTCCATGAATCATACAAGTGTTTTTCAAGCATCGGTGGTTTGTTGTCTCCTCCAGAAAGAAGTGATTTATCAGCAAGAGTCGTCATTGTGGTATCAAAAAGATTACAAATTGATCGATCGGTGGTAGAAAGAAATTGTGTTTGGTTACGTGATTGTTGAGTCTTGAAATGAAACTACACGGGATTTTACAATTCTTGACAAAACCGGGAAAACAAGTGTTTGTTTCACGGGATTTTACAAGTCAAAGAAATAACCGTATAATTTAACAAATCGAGTTTGTTAAGATTAAATTTATTTTCACTAGTTCGGTTTGACAAAAAAAACAAGCTAGTTCGGTCCAACTCGTTCGGTCCTACTTGTTCGGTCCTGCTAGTTCGGTTATCACTAGTTCGACTGTCAAAGTACACCTAGTTCGGTCCTACTAGTTCGGTCCTGCTTGTTCGGTTGTCACTAGGAAGGAACTCGTTCGGTTGTCACTAGGAAGGAACTCGTTCGGTTGTCACTAGGAAGGAACTCGTTCGGCTCAAACTAGAATATGCTAGTTCGGTTGACTCGATCGGCTTACTCGTTTGGTTTCCTTGTTCGGTCCAACTCGTTCGGTTCCAACAGTTACGAAACTCGTTCGGTTTCAAAACTAAAAAAAACACGAATTTAATGTATTTTTTTTTTAGCAAAAATTCTTGTACAACTAGTATTACTAACCCTATAGGAACAATAAAAATGAAAACTTAAAGGATTTTAAAGCCAAAAAAATTAGAATCAACTAATTAGCTCTTTGTAAAGGTTTTTGAACACTAATCAAACACAAAAACTAAACACCCATCTCCATGGCTCTTGATACCAATTGTATATACTAGTAAAACTTAAAGATCAAACAAGAAACACGATTGAATCTGGGTTGTGATGTTAGAGATATATTGGATGGAAAAATGGATGAAATTGTAATAAATGAAGTAAATGGAAAAAATGAACAACCAACCCTCACCCAACAGGAGAGGGACTTATATACTACGTATGGTGGCCGTCTATGGGCTTAGATTGGGCCACCCATAGGCCTGGCCGGACTAAGATTACTAGTTTATCTAATCATACAATGAACCCCATAAATGATGCATAGGCCAAAAATAACCCGATTGCTTCTATCCTAGCAACATGAGCAAAAACCTCATCATAATCAATGCCTTCTTCTTGGGTGTAACCCTGTGCAACCAGTCTTACCTTATTTCTAACAATAATTCCTTTCTCATCTTTCTTGTTTCTGAATACCCATTTTGTTCCAATGGCCCTCTTGCAATTAGGTAGATCAACCAGTGTCCAAACCTTCTGAAGTTCAAATTATAAAAGCTCCTCTTGCATTGCTTCTATCCAGCTTGAATCTTCCAGAGCTTGAATCAGGGTTCCTTTTGAGAGAGAAAACAGGCAAACAAGCAGTTCTGATAATCTTTATGATTTGTTCTTCTCTGCTTGTTAATGTAGCTCACCAAACAATGTTCTTCAAGATTTTGTTGTGACATCCTTCTTGTTAGTGGAGCTGAGTGCAAGTCTCCAATTATTAGTTCAATTAGATGATCTTTGTTAATTCTTGTTGTGGGAATAGAACTGACATTCATGGTTGTCTCCAAGTTGTTGAGGTCAGCCTGTCCACCCACATCTTCATCATCATATGCACCAGCAAAAATTCTAGTGTTATCATCCATTAGAGACACATTTGGAACATCTGGAAGAGTAAATGCATTTTTGAAAGGAGAAAATTGTTCAAATAGATGTTCCTCAGAAGTTTTAGCAGCATTAACTGGTGATGATGGAGCATCATTAGTAGAAGATGGTTCAGCAGTACTAACAGGTGTACTACCAGTATTAATACTATTAGTGTTGTTAGGATGTTCAGTCTGCTTTTCTTGTTGAAGTAGCCTTTCAAAGTCACTTCTTGAGTCTTGTTCATTCTTCCTATCTTTATCTGAAGCTTCACTTTCATCCACTTCTATAGGCTTCACTCCAGCATCTTCTTCACTACCCTGGTTCTGTCTTCTTTTTAGTTTGACCTGCAACAATATTATCTCTAGTTCCTGCAATACCATTAGTTTGATTTCCTGCAACAACTGGCACATAGTTCATAGATTTTGACAAAGAATCAACATCAAAAATCCAGTCTGGTCCATTTCCTGTCACATTAGGTGCATTTTCAAGAAATCTAATGTTTAAGGTCTCTTTAACTATCCTGGTCCTCTTGTTAAATACTCTTATAGCCTTGATAACCATAGAGTACCCAACAAAAAATCCCTCATCAGCTTTTCCATCAAACTTGCCTAGATGATCCCTGGTATTTAAGATGGTAACAGGAAACCCAAAAGGTTTCATGAAGTCTATCAATGGTGTTCTTCTACGAATAAGTTCATAAGGTGTCTTGGAATTAGGCTTAATGACTAAGACCCTATTTAGCACATAGCAAGCAGTATTAACTACTTCAGTCCAAAAGGTGGTTGGCAACTTAGAGTCAACTAACATAGTTCTTGCAACCTCTATCAGTGTTCTATTTTTCATCTCACCAATACCATCTTGCTGAGGAGTCCTAGCAATACTGAATTCCCTCTTAATACCCTTCATTTTACAGAACTGATTCATTACACTATTTTTGAACTCAGTTCCATTGTCACTTCTGATAACTTTTACTTTGTGGTCTAGTTGATTTTCTATTTCTTTAATGAAGGTCTTTAAGATCCCACTAGTTTCATCCTTAGTGGCCAAAAATAATACCCAAGAAAATCTACTAAAGTCATCAGTGACAACTAGGCAATAAGACTTTTTCATTAAACTCTTAACATTTATAGGACCAAATCGGTCCATATGAAGCATATGTAAGGGTTTGCTGATTGAGTTCACAAGTTTGGCCTTACAGGAGATTTTGTGTTGCTTTCCTTTCTAACAAGCAATACAAGAATGGTCATTTTCAAAAATCTTTGAAGGCAAACCTCTAACAAGGTTTCCTCTCACAAGTTTGTTCATGTTATTAAAGTTTATGTGACCAAGCCACCTATGCCATAAATTGGATTCATCAATTGTGGCCTTAGCAAAGAGGCAAGTTAAACCTTTAGTGGGAACAACACTCTTTAGGTTAACACTGTAAATGTTATCCTTTCTTGGAACTCTCAGCAAGACTTGACTTTCATCAAGTAGCTTAAAGTCAGAAGATAAGACTAGACATTCAGTGTCAGTAAAAAGAATATTTTTCTTTTTGTCACAAATTTGTGACACACTAAACATGTTATACTTAAGCTCCTTACAAAAATACACATCATTAAAAACCAATGTTCCATATTTGATTTTACATTTACCTTAAATTCTACCTTTACCATCTCCAAAGGAAACAAATACACCATCATAATCTTCATACTCAGTAAGATAGCATTTGTTTTATGTCATGTACCTAGAACAACCACTGTCAAATACTCCTTTTTCCCTGTACTCCTTCTGCTGTGGGTTGCCCTATACATAAAATAAGAGAATTAGGCTCTTTTGGGGATCCAAGTCATTATAGACATGGATCTGCCTCGTGCATCAATGTAAGAATATTTCTTAAAAGTATTTGACGCACTACTGTTTTTGGCTTTCCAAACCCAGCATGCTGAGGCCTTAACAACATTAGCCCCTTTTCCCTTGTTTTTACTTACTACTGCTCTATCCCTAGTAGTAGTATCTTTTACCCTTAGAGTATTAACCTTTTTATTGAAAATACTATTTTTGTTTGCTAAATACTTGTTAAATGGATTTTTGACTTGTGAATATCCCTTTATGTAAGCATTTGATATTGGTCTAGTATGATTCATAGTTGGTTTTAAGCCAGCAGTATTAATTGGTCTGACAGCAGTATTAACACTTACACTAGTAGTATTAATTTTGCCAGACCTGGTTAATACTGCTTGTGGAACAAATCTTCTATTAGGGTGAGAGTGAGTCATTTTATTAGCAAAGTTCTTGTGATTCACCCTACTTGAGTTGTTCCTCACTAGTCTTATAACCTTTTTATCACACACATAATAAAGATGCTCAAAACTACCACAAACAAAACAAGCTTTATTAATCATTTTAAAGTCACTTCCTAGTCTTTAGGACATAAGATTATTCCAGTTTCTTTGATTCCCTCTAGGATAGTGTTTGTTTTTTTTAGATGTTTCTACCTTCTCTACTGTTTCCCTAGCAGACTTAACAAATTTTATCTTTTTAGTGCTAGGTCTAACAGTTTTATCCTTAACATTAGGTATAAATTCTACCTCACTATCATCATCAGAATTCCAATCCTCAATGACTGGAGGTCTAAAGCTGTTCTTCCTAACAGTTTTAGGTTCTACTGCATCACCATTATTTTTTACATCAGCAGACTCATGATTTGACTCAACTTTCTTAACATTACTAGGTGTAACAACAGTAATAACATCCATATTCTCACTTTCAACTATTTCATCCATAAACATTAGATCAGGTTTGGAGCTTTTAACAGCCTCATTTTTCTTATAGTGAGCTAGTCTAGCTTCTACTGATTCTAAACCTGCTTTATAAGATACTAAATTAAATTGAGACTTTTTGTAATCTGAAGACAAACTATCATATTGTTCTTTGAGAGTAGCATAAGCTTTTACACATGATTTAGAACAAGAATCTACCTTAGAATCTGAACTGGAAGAACTTCCTGAAGATGTATATGCCATTAATGCATAGTTTGTAGGATGCTCTTCTTCAGCTTGGTAGCTCCAATCATACCCTCCAATTCCATCTTGAGCAACCAAGGCATTTTCAGTGGGAGTTTCCACTGTCACAGTTCTTCTACTATTCTCTCTTCCTCTGTTTTCCTAATTTTTAGGAGCTCTACATTCTCTTGCAAAGTGACCATTTTTATGACAATTGTAGCACTCCACTTTAGACCTGTCAAATCTAACTCTTTGACCATTTACATCCAACTTCCTGCCTGTCCTCTTGATGAATCTCCTAGCTTTAATTGTCAGCATGGCCATTTCCCATTGTAAATCTATTTCTTCTAGGTCATCAGGATCAATTTGTTCTAGATCCTCTCATGCAAGTTGAGGAGAATTGGGCTGACTAGCTAGGAAAGCACAGATCACAGCATCACTAAGGTTATCTCCAGATGTAGGATTACTTTGAGTATGAGCAGCACTAACTCCATAAGTAGTGTTATCTGCTTTATTTGTGCTGCTGTTGCTATTGCTGTTAGTGCTGTTGGAGGACATAAAAGCCACATTTTGTGAATTTTGGCTTGTGTTTGTTAATCCTGTAAGTTCAGGTTCATATATCTTTAAGTTGTTGTACAAGTCATCCAAACTGATGGTTTCTATTTCCTCTTTGTTCCTCCAGATCAAAGCATGAGTCTTCCATTCAGATGGAAGACTTCTCAACAGTTTTAAGTTCATGTCCTCTTGTGTAATAACTTCGCCTTGGATCTCCAACTGACTAATAAGTTTTTGCAACCTGTCAAAAGTTTGATCCATTGTTTCTGAGCTTGATCCTGAAAAGTTCTCATATTGTTGCTTGAGTAGAGTTCTCTGAACTTTCTTGGATTCCTTGTTTCCTCCATACCTCTTCTCTATGGCTTCCATGAGCAATTTTGCATCTTTATATGAATGGAACTTCAGTTGATCCTTATTTGGGAGTGCCATCAACAGAGTTCCTCTAGCTTTCATCTCATTCCTCCTGTCCTGCTTTTCTTCTATAGTAGTAGGTTCATATTCCTGCTCAGTTTCTCCAACAGTTCTCTTTAGCACTTTGTTACCATTCAGAATTACTTCCCAGAGGGAGTAATCAGTCATGAGAAAGTATTGTTCTATCCTCATTAACCAGAGATCATATTCCCCTGGGTTGAGGATAGGAAGTCTTGCAGTCAGAGTTGTAGAAGTAGTTCCTGCCTCCATCTTATTACTGAGAAATAGATCTAGTATATATTGTTTGTTTCTTCTTATTCAAAGCTTCACAACAAGCTCTGATACCACTTGTTGATCCCAATGAACAGATCTTAAACTCCTTAGCTTGATGTAAGGTTTAGTTGTCATTTGAATTGATCCAAAAAACTATGTAGAAGCTAAGATTGAAAATATCACAAACTATGTGGAATCTAGTTTGTAATACTAAGAAGAACAGTGAAACAGTAAAACAATCAAAGACAGACAGTTTATCAAACTTTCAGCCTCAATATATTAAATATGAATACTCAAAAGTATTAGGGTTACAAAAAAAACTTGATGCTATGTAAATGACTCATTTTGTACTTGTATCTCTATACCCTAGGACCTTCCTTTTATACCCAAGGAGTTCCTACAAGGCTTACAATACCTTTCCTAAGTTAATCATGATCTTTTAAAACAAATAACTTGTACATTCTTTTACAAAATTAATCAATAACTTATCTTCGTAAAGTAATTCTTGTTCTCCTATCCATTCTCTTGTATTTTATCCATTTTGATAGTAGAAACTTTTTTTCAAGCAGTTGTATCGTTCAAAGTTTTAAACCAGCATCAATTAACCTTTTGAATTAGCTGCTAACTGTGCACCAGCGTGTAGTAAGTACTTCGTATTTATTTTCTTCATTATCACCAGCAGTACTAGATACACTAGTAGTACTAACTTTATGTAATAGTTGTAAACTTTACTATAGCAGTACTGACATATACTTGCAGTACTATCCTTTTGTACTAACAGTTTAATTTACTTACAGTAGTAACTAGCAGTAGTACCTTTATACTACCAGTACTAATTACTTAGCATAATTTTCATTAGTATCACCAACAGTACAAAGTTTACCTGAGCAATATTAACTCTAACGGATTCAGATTCATTCAAATGGATAAAAGGCTACTTATTATTTTGGATTTATTGAAGATGTGATTACAAAGACGATTGATTATCACTTATTTGATATTGAAGTGAGTTTTTCATATGCGTGTTCTTATCATATCTTAAAGTGGGTGTTACACTTTAAAGATAACTTGTTCGTTTTATATGGTGTTGACAAAGACTTGAAGAATCTAGCAATGTGTGATTTTTTTTATGATGCTCAATGCTCACATTCGCTATCACTTTAAGGAGTTACGTTGTAGTGCTCAGTGTCTCATCGAGTTGAGGATTCTTTCAAGAGGTTATGGGTCTACTTATACTTTTGTGCTTTGTAGTATGAGTTCGACGTCACGTGGATAAACAAGACATAAGACACAAGTTTGGTAAATTCTACTTCTTCATCAAATTCGTTATACTCAGTTTTCTTCATCAGTGATCTATTATCATAAATCGTACAGTTTAGATCAAAAGGATGGGTATCATATTTTTCAGGGGACGCTTATTGTTCAAATGTTTAACATCTACTGCTTCCACTTGAGGGGAAGTGTTTCGTTACTACTGCTGATCTTTATTACTACTGCTAGTTTAAATTTCTACTGCTCAGATTCATTTTTCTTATTGTGTGTAATGGTGGGCAATTTGAGTATTGGAAGGCTGGATTAGTAGTTATGATATATGATTTGTAGCTGTTATGACCCAAGTTGCATATCTTCAGAAGACCCCTATTCGATTATGACAAAAAGGGGAAGAAGATTACAGAGATATGATTTGCAGCTTATTATGTGTGGTGACATGGCAGGTTACAAAGGAAAGGGAAAGTTTTTATTTCATTTAGGGAGATGATCACATCTCAACTTCAGGGGAAGCTTTGGCTTTATGATGAAGTTCGTACACGACTTTATTTGTTTTGTCATCATCAAATAGGGGAATATTGCTGGGATTTATAGATTTTATGAGACAAAAGAAACAAGTAATGAAACAAAAGGATCAAAATCGTCATTAAAGAATTCTACAAGATGTAGGAGAAAGATGAAGATTCTGGAAGATCTCCTTAAGAAGATAAAGATACATAAGATAATATTATATGTTAGGAAGATATTATTTGTTCTTATCTTTTGTAATATGTTCTTATCCTTTGTAAACCTAGATATCTCTAGTATATAAAGAGATATCAGGCATATGGTTTATGGTATCTAGAAAACATAGAACTCTCCCAATGAGAGTCTAGAAAAATGTGTGCATGTGTACACATTTAGTTAGTAGTTAGATTAATAGTTAGTTAGTTTGTAGCTCCACGGTATAGAATTGGGGCAAGGTGGAAACGTATGGAATGAAAACCTTGTTTGATAATATACTGTTCTTTATATTCCGCTGCATATTTATATTATCTATAAAACATATCCCAGATGAGTCTAAAACGATCTCCATAAGGTCCTTAGAAGATTGGGAAGTATCTTCACCTCAGTTTAGGTTGCGGAACAGAAACTAAAGAAGGCCTTACCAAGAGCTTCACTTTTACAACAAAGTAAGAAACGAGAAGTGTAAACAAGCTAAAGACAAGCATCTTCACTTCAGTTTTGGTTGACGAACTAAAACTGAAGAGAGCCTTAGCAAGAGCTTCACTTCTATAGCGAATCGAGCTTTATGCCATTTATTTTGTTGTAATTCAGAGTAAGAAGAAGCCGTGTTGCTCACTTAATTCTGATAAAACTTAAGCTATTTTTCTATCCAAATAGGGGGAGATTGTTGGGCCAATTTAGTGCCTAATTGTCCCTTGTACAAGATTTGTATGAAAAATATCCTAAGTAGTTAATTAAGTCGCTAAACATAGAGTCATCCTCAAGTAGTCCTTCTGAAGAAATAGACTCGGCACAAACTGAGGCGGTTCTCAGCGAGTGAAGAAAGGTCTAGGTCAGGATGATGGAGTTAGTAAGTGTCGACAAATAACTTACTAAATCCCTGAAGACCATCACTACAACCTAAAGATTGGCATTGGCGAGAACTTCCTTAAAGCTAAAAGCAAAGGAAGACATAAAGTACAAGAGTGGTTTACTTGTAATTTATGTAAGCAAAAGTTTTATCTTTCCCAAATGCATAAAGAAGAAAAGATGCACAAAAATACAAGCAAATAGTTAAAATAAACTACTTGCTTTTGTACTATGATGTAAAGAGCACATGGGTGCAAAATGGAAAAGGCTGACACATCACATAGGACTTAATGAAGCTTCCAAAAGAAGCTTTATATTTTCTTTCTTTATATATACCAGGTTGTAATGTAGAGATGGTATCCATTCCTAAATATTACACAAAAATACCTTAGGCCAAAAGGTATTAGTTGATAGGTTTGATCCTCTCCTAGAACTCACTAAGCGAAGATGCTTGTGGTTCATATTAGGAGAGTTTATTTGTCATTCAATCTCGGTTGTTGTTCTGCCAACAACCGGGTATAATTCTTTGATTCATATCAATAAAGAGTTAAACGTTGAAAAGTACAAATTGTGTTATTAGTATCTTAATGGTCTCGTGTTAAATACAGAGTTATATGTTTACACAATTTTAAGGACCAACAAACATCCAACAGCAGCTACATATTCAGCTTCAGCTGAGGACATAGCTATAGATTGCTGGTTTTTAGCACTCCAGCACACTAGTTTGCCTCTTAGCAACTAACAAGCACCATAGGTGCTTTTCCTATCCATGTTGCATCCAGCATAGTCAGAGTCTGAGTATCCTTTTAGGTCAAAACCTAAACATTTTGGATACCACAGACCAAGACTGGGAGTACCTTTTAGGTACCTGAAAATTCTCTTAACAGCAATAAGATGGGATTCCTTGGGATTTGCTTGATATCTTGCACAGAGACAAGTTAAGAATTGAATGTCAGGTCTGCTTGGAGTTAGATACATTAGAGATCCAATCATACCTCTATACTGAGTCTCATTTACAGCTTTTCCACTAAGATCATGTCCTAAGTTGTTAGGGGGCACCATTGGAGTTTTCACTAATGAACCATTTATGTCATACTTTTTCAACAGATCCTTAACATATTTTTCTTGGTTGATTGAAATGCCTCTTTCAGATTGTTTAATCTAAAATCCAAGGATATAGGTGAGGACACCCATCATGCTCATTTCGTATATTTAAGTCATTAGTTTAGCAAAGTGTTTGCATAATTTTGTGCTGGTGGACCCAAAGATAATGTCATCCACATAGATTTGAACCAGAATCACATCAGTTTGAGTTTTGTAGACAAACAAGGTGTTGTCTATCTTACCTCTTATAAACTTGTGTTCAGTAAGAAAGGTTGGGAGAGTTTCATACCATGCTCTTAGAGTTTGTTTAAGTCCGTAAAGGGCTTTGTCCAATTTGCATACATGGTTGGGAAACTCATTGCTCTCAAAACCTGGAGGTCGTTTGACAAAAACTTCTTCTTTTAGTTTACCATTGAGGAATGCACTTTTGACATCCATTTGATAAACTATAAAGTTCATATAGGTGGCAAAGGCAAGAAAGATCCTAATTGCTTCAAGTCTTGCAACAGGAGCAAAGTTTTCATCATAATCTATGCCTTCTTGCTGATTGTAGCCTTGAGCTACAAGTCTTGCATTATTTATGATGACAATTCCAGTTTCATCCCTTTTTGTTTCTAAAAACCCATTTTGAGCCAATTATGGTTTTGTCATAAGGTGCCGGAACTAATGTCCAGACTTTGTTTCTGGCAAATTAGTTTAGTTCATCTTGCATGGCATCAACCCATCCAAGATGTTTTAGTGCTTCAGAGACCTTTTTTGGGTCTTCTTCAGAAAGAAAATCTACAAAGAGACATTCATGAGCTGAAGCAACACTAAGTTCTTTGGCCATTGCTCTTGTGAGCATTCCAGCTCCAGGATTACTAATGATATTGACCAGCTTGGTGTGTTTGTCCTGAGACCATCTGTCTTGAGGAGCTGGTGTGACCATGGATGAAATGGATGATGATTGATTTGGGATTGGAATTGTATTTTGTACTGAAGTATCCTCCTCATCTGGAGAGGATAAGTGTTTAGGGATCTGAATGTCTTTAGTGTTTGGGAGATTATCAATGATTTGTTCATGATTGGTGTGATTGGAATGTTCTGACAGATCATCATTTAAGATTTCATCAATCTGAGCAGATTGATCTTTTTGATCAGCTTGACCATTTTGGTCAGATGAAACTTCAGTTTCAAGGACAACTGGTTCAGGACATTCACAAGGTTCTATAAAGGACACATCATTGCTGTTTGTTTGATACCTTTGAGAAGTTTCATAAGGATGAAGATATTCATCAAATGGATATTTTCCAGTTTCAGCAATGTTGATGTTGTCAACTAAAGGTCTTGAGAATTTGATAGCATCAGGGCTTTCATCAAAGGTGATGTGATAGGTTTCTTCAGTTTGTTGTCTTTTAGTGTTGAAGACTCTAAAGGCCTTGGAAATAAGTGAGTATCCAAGAAGATAACCATCATCATCTTTTTCATCAAATTTTTGTAAGTGATCTTTATGATTGTGGATGTAAACTGGACATCCAAAGACATGAAGAAAATTAATGTTTGGGATTCTCTTACAAAAAATTTCATAAGGAGTTTTAAGATGTCTTTTCACAATGGTGGACCTGTTTTGAGTGTAGCATGTAGTGGCTACAACTTCAGTCCAGTTTTGTTTTGAGAAGATAGATCCTGAAAGCATTGTTCTTGTAGCTTCTATGAGGGTTCTATTTTTTCTTTCAGCAACACCATTTTGTTCAGGTGTGTAGGGAGAGGAATTTTTTTGAGAAATCCCCATTTCATCACAGAAGTTGACAAGGATGCTATTCCTGAATTCACTACCATTGTCAGTTCTGAGTTGTTTGACTTTGATGTCTTTTTTATTTTCAAGTCTTTTGATGAAGGACATGATAGTTTCAGGTGCTTGACTTTTCTTCTTCAAGAAGTATACCCAGGTGTACCTTGAGTACTCATCAACAATGACAAGGGTGTATTTTTCATGGTTAATGAACCTAGGAGTTACATGTCCAAATAAATCCATGTGAAGAAGATAAAGAAATTTCTTGATAGAAGATGTCTGTTTTGTTTTAAAGCTGGCCCTATGATGCTTTCCTTTTTCACATGATGAACATGGTTTGTCCTTTGAGTAGACAAGTAAGGGAAGACCAATAACAAGATTTTGTTTTACCATTTGTTGATTGTTTTGAAGTATATATGAGCAAGTCTTTTATGCCAAAGACAGCTGAGATTGTCAGAGGCTTTGGCAAAGAAGCAGGATTCTTGAGCAGAAGATGGCATGTCAAGAACATATAAATCTCTTACTCTTGGAGCAATCATTACAACTTCTTTGTTGGAGTTGAAGATTGTTCCTCTGGTCTCATTAAACTGAACAATATACTTAGCATCACAGAGTTGATTGATGCTAATTAGATTGTACTTAAGACTATTTACAAATGCTACTTTTGTGAAAACTATAATGTAACACCCCCAAATTGGGTCGCAGCGGAATAAGGGTCCGGGGCGTGTTACTTCTCAGATCAATAACACAAGATCCCATTTTCAAATATTTTTTTATTTTTTTATGATTTTTCTTAATAGTTAACTTCCTAACTACAACTTATTCTTGTTGACATAATGTATTGTTTTCATTACCTCTTTGGTAATTTTACGGATCATGGAACAAAAAGCACAATTAAGTGTCTAAAAGATAACTTCGTCATTCTCGATTTTTCATTTTTCCCATACTAAGCTTAAAAATAAGATCACGCTACTTACAAATTAGATGCTAAGTACTACTTATAATTACAACATGTGAATTTCTTTCACGACATAAATCATATATTTAAGTGTGTGTGTCAAAATTAATTTAAACCATTAAATCCACATATTTAGATAGTTTAAATCCGACCAAGCTTTACACATCGGCCTTTTGGGCTAATATGTTAATCACTTAGTAAGATCACAACTCAAAGCAAACAAAAACCTTCTTAGCTAAGACATCGTTGGTTCACTTGCCCCATGAATGACTTTCTTCTCTAGCATCCCACCAATGACTTTCTTCTCTAGCATCCCACCGTCATCGGGTAAGTGCTAAGGCTTTTGACACCCCATCCAGAGAATAATAATCGAGACTCATGAACTTCCGATGAAAAAGCCTTGTAGACTTTTGCAAACGTTAGTTCTAAAGGATACTTTGGTTTTAGAGAATGAAACATTTACTATATTATTATTTACATTATTAGGCTAGGAACCGGTATCACTTTTCTTTCGACGATACATCGGCCACGCCTCCGACAAGAGTCCGTGTACTTATTATGATACCAACCCTAAATATACATCCTCCACCCTTTCTCTCGATGTCACATCGGGAGCGAACCGACAAATGCCCATGTACTTTATTGCGATGAAGTTTGTATATTAATTATTAACACTAAGGATTTATAACTTGCATCCTTTTTATTCACCAACTACATTTTTTATTATTATTATTAATTCAACACATTATTTTTGCAAATAGAAAAATTTTATTTTAGAAAACCAAAGTATAAACTTGAACTAAAATTCTTATTTACAAATGATGTTTGACTTCATCATTGATAAAGCTTTTTCTCTGAATATGTTGATTAGACTTTTTAAGAGTAAAACTCTAATTTGTACAAATTAAAGAGAACACGTATAATTAATCAT
>BQNB010029700.1:0-55522 GCA_026074375.1 Tanacetum coccineum
AAGATTTTAAACAATTTGAATCATTGGATACCTCTAAGTCAGAACTTGAAGATGAGTAAGTCATGAGTGCATAATTAGGCCCTTCCTCTGCTTGATCACTCTAGTCATATCCACCAAGACCATTACATGACACCAAAGCTGTGGAAGTAGATGTTTCCACAAGCACACTCCTTCTTAAGCTTTAATTCTTGTTGTCTTTATTTCTTGGAGCTTTACACTTCCTAGCAAAATGTCCCCTCTTGTGGCAGTTGTAGCACTCCACTTTGGACTTAACAAAACCAATAGTCTCATTGCCATTAACAGTAAGCTTTCTTCGTATATTCTTCAAAAACCTTCTAGCCCTCATGGTCAACATGGCCATTTGCCATCTCAAATCCATCTCTTTTATGTCATCAGGATGGATTTGTTGCAAGTCCTCATGTGCAAGTTGAGGACTATTTTTTGACTAGCAAAGAATGAACAAATAACAGCATCACTAAGTTATCAATATTTGTAGAGTATAGCAATATTAACTGAGTGCTTAGCAATATAACTCCATGAGCCAACTTTAACTGCTCATTTGAGCTCTATGTTGTTTATTACAGAGAGGACACAAAAGCCAATTCTGAGTGCTTTGAACTTGAGCTAGACATCCTTTAACTTCTGGTTTCATACACCTTGAGGTTGTTTTTTAGAGATCATCTTCTCATTTATCCAAATCAGCCTTTATTACTCCACAAAACAGCATGGTGTGTTCCACTCTCAAGTGACAAACCTTCTTAATAAATTTTAATTCCATCTTCTGTGAAGCTTTTCACCCAAAAGCACCAACTGAATCACAAGCATTTGAAGCTATCAAAATTTTATCAAGCATCTCTAGCTTGGAGCATGAAGTTTTCATATTGCTGCGCTTTAAGGAGAATTCCTTTGAGTCTTTTTAGTAGCTTCATTCCACCAAATCTCTTTTTCAAGTAGCTTCCAACAACAACTTAGCATCCTTATTATAATTTTAAAACTTTAAACTGATGTTTATTGGAATGCCCATCACTAAATGACTACCTAGCCTTCCACTTCTAATCTTCCTCATAGCTTTTCTTCACAGTTGTAATAGGCATCACCATTCTAGCCACCTTCTACCATTTAGTTTTTGGCAAGGTTGCCCCATTCTCTATGACTTTCCATAGTGGCATATCTAAAATCATCTCGATGTATTGTTCCATATATCCACATCCTACATAACTCATACTTACTTCGTTTTGACATGGTAACTTTAGATGCAAGCCACCATTTGCGCAAATCTTGATCAATACTTCAAACAATAGTTTTCTCAAAGCAACCTGCTCTGATACACATTGTTGTCCCACTTCAATACTTCATAGATCAATTCCTTAAGCTTGCTTTAAGGTTTAGTTATATCAGATAAATCTAACACAACTATAGTAGAAACTTTGTGTGAATGTATTAAAGATTATGCGGAATCTAATCTTTAATAAGAAGAATTTTCAATGGAACAGTAAAACACAATGAACATATAATTTAACAAAACATAAAAGCTCCAATATTATTAAGCAAATAATACGAATACTCTCAAAGTATTAGGGTTACAAAGACCTTGAAGCTATGATAATTCTATGAATGACTCGTTTGTGTTTGATACATGTGTTAGTATTGATACATATTCATCTCTATGCCCTAGGACCTCCTTTTATACACCAAGGAGTCCTAAACGGCTTACAATACTTTCCTAAGTAATCATAATCTTCTAAATAAATAACTTATACATATCTTTTACCAAAATATCTCATACAAATCACATAAGCAGTACTAACTAACTCAACAGTACTAACTTCTTCACTAGCAGCATTAACTCCTTCAGCAGCATTAACTTTGTACTAGCAGTAGTAACTTTTGTACTAGCAGTACTAACTACTTAGCAGTTTTTCTTCTAAGTCTCTGAGCAATCTTAACTTCCACTAGTAGTAGCAACTTTCTCTAGCAGTAGTAACTTTGTACTGACAGTTGTAACTTCACCAGCAGTCTTAAACACTTAGAATAATTTTCATTGAAATTCTCCAGCAGCACTAACTTTGACTGAGCAGCATTAACATCAATAAGAACAGTAGTAATTCCAAACAGCATCAAGAAGCTTTTAATCCCAACAATACTAAGTAGACGGCGGGTTCGTGTAATTCGTTCTTGACTTAGGAAATAATTACACAGATCATCACAAGCGTGACAAAGCAACAACACTAGGAGAAGCAATCTAGGGAGTAATACATGATTAAATAAACACAATCTTTTATTATATTGTTATCACCAGTAGCGTAGATTATTATTTAGTTTAATAGCTAAAACCAACCACCTCTCTAATTATATGATTTACTTGCTTTCCATAAAATATAAAAATACAAAAATAATCTTTCCTCAACCCTTAGAATTCTGTTAGACCGTGATCAAACATTCCCAACCATTACTTGATGTGAACGGGTTAAACAACCCCCCGAGTCTTGCCTATACTACTACTACTACAACGATTAGGTGCTCTGCCTAGGGAGTTGTAAAACTTCTTGTTGAAGTCTAACGACGACCGCATCAAGTTTTTGGCGCCGCCGCCTGGGGAATAGTTAGGTTTTGATCATAGTTTAGCTTAGTTCTACTCGCTTGAATCCTTTCAAGTGAGATTTAATTTCCGCATATTAGCTTTCTTGTAGTCAATCTTTTCTTTGTGTTATCTGTTTCGTAACCCATTCTCGTCAACCACCATGGGAGACAAGAATCCTATCCGTGCTCTAGGAGACTACTTCAAACCTAGCCATGAGGGCTACAGGAATACCATCGAGCTCCCCGTAGGGAACAATGTGGTACCTCTTCGATCTGACACCATTCGGTTGGTGCAAAACGGATGCTCATTCCACGGACTTCGGTTCGAGGATCCAAACCAACACCTCAAGGATTTCCTTAAACTTGTGGAGTCACTCGACCTTGACGGGGAAAATAGGGAAAGAACGCGCATGTGTTTATTTCAATTTTTCCTACGCGACCAAGCTAGCAATTGGCTTAAACGTCTTCCAGCATGATCCATCACCACATGAGAGGATCTTACTACCCGATTCCTTGCTCAACTCTTTCCACCGGGAAGGACCGTAAAACTCCGCAACGATATCCTGATGTTCCAACAACATTATGGAGAATCTCTATCCGAAGCATGGACTCATTTCAAGGACTTACTCTAAAAAGTCCCTCATCATGGCATAGACCTTTGGCTCCAAGTCCAAATTTTTTATGACCATGTCAATCACGTCACAAGACGAACCATTGACCAATCGGCCTGTAGTAAGCTCCGTGACCTCAACGCTGAAGAATCCTAAGCATTATTAGAGGACCTCACCCTCTATGACAACGAAAGTTGGAACGACCCAAGGGATATCGCTAAACCGGTCAAGGCAATCGCTTTCCTCAAGATGTCTTGAGTACATCCGGCCGCCATCTAATCGAGCTCGAAAATCAAGTTCAACGCTTGATAGAAGCTCATCTTGCTTCGACACAACCTACCTAAGCAAACAAAATCACTACCTCATGTGAGATCTGCAGTGGTCCCCATGACACTCAGTATTGCATGGAAGTCCCCGAACAAGCCTTTGTTGAATACGCATCCTCGCGTACTGATGAAGCGGGATGTAAGTGGTATACTTTTAAGCCCGAGCAAAACAATCTTGGTGACACCTACAATCCGTCATGGAAAAGTCACCCAAACCTTAGGTGGAGACAACCCCAAAATTCCCAAAATAATTTTTCAAACCCACCTAACTGGTTTCAACCCAACGGTTCGATCCCGAACCGTTCCTTCAACAACCGTCCTCAAAATTTTAACAATCAATCAAATATAGAAGGTCTGGTTTCCGAGTTCATGGCATCTCAAGATGCCAGACTGTCCAAGTTTAAAGCCGATTTCAAACAACAGCAAAGTGAGATGACCAACAAAATCGACACTGTGTTGAAGGCCATCACCGATCGAATAGCGGGAGCATTACCTAGCGATATGGTTAAGAACACGAAACTAGGGACTCATCCAGTTTCATTTGCTCATTCTTACCCAACAATGGATCCGCAATGCTCAACCCACATCCATAGCTTAATTAACGCCATCACAATCCACCCCAAGTAGCCTGAAGAGTAGTCTATATCTTCTTTGTGTGTTTGTTCGTAATTCCCATTGACTATTCCATTCTTCATCATGGAGAACGTGAATCCACCACCTACCAAAAATCGTCCTGTCCTATCAGTTGCGCTGCGCGCACGAATTAACCAAGAGATCCATGAGCTACATGTGATTTTGGCCTTCGTTGACTCTCACCAAAAGAGTATTGAACAATTTCTTAACAACTTCGCCAATCAACCTAATGAGACCAATATGAATAACCTCGAGTCCGATGACGAAGCGCTAGATACACCTCTTGTCTCTCCCTTTCCTCACTCAGATAATGACTCGGATGATGAGGAAGTTCTTAATGAGTTAAGTGAGTATGAGAACGCAGGAACACTACGCTGAGAAAGAGTAATCAATAGTTTTGACGAGGATGACCTTGCATTTGAATGTATGATAGGCTTTTGGAAGTTCACTGCCTATCTCAACCCTTTTCTACCAATGAATATTATCTCGCATAAAGCTTATAATACAATAATGGTAGATGGACTAGAGGGGACGAGAAGGAACCTAATCACCATTGTTAGGGATGTCTATGTGTTTGTAGGTAGTTTTACCTATATCACAAATTTTGTTATGTTAGAAGACATAGGAGAATTTATTATGAGCGACATGGCTGAAGTCTTGATGGGCAGACCCTTTAGAAAAATCACTAAGCTCAAATATGACGTCACTAAAGGATTGGTCTCATTCACTAAGATCTTCGACACATACACATATAGGATGCCACGTACAATACCTAGGCTTAAGAACTTTAACTGGAGTAAGGTCCCACCACTGTTAGAACTTAGCCAAAATGATTTGATGAACGGACTTAGGCACCCTCATGAAAATAATAAGTTTATGTACAAAAACTACTTAAACCTGGGTCCAGAATACCAAGTGAATGAAAGTATGAAGAAATGGCTCATTCGTGGGCACGTGAGCATTTACGAAACTACGTAAGGACGTGTGACTTCGAGTCTAGCTACAAGACTCGTTAATAAAGAAAAGCGCTTCTTGGGAGGCAACCCAAATTACTTTTCCTGCAAATTAGGAGTATCATGTGTGTTTTAATTCTTTACCATTTGTTTTATTATGTTTGAACTATCTTGTAATCATGCTTTGTTTGTCTTTAACCTTGTCTTAATTTCAATTAAAGGTATTTTGCAAATAATAAGTGTAGGGGAACTTATCCGGCTTTTGAGCCAAATTCAAACATGTTAAATGAATTGTTTAGATTAATTCGCTCCAGTTTCGAGTCGTATGATTAAATTGTTAAATCTCAGGTTTTATGCAGCTATTTGTACAGGAATTAACTTATGGAATCAAGTGCAGGAAGGTTTTCATCAAAAACAAAATTTTCATTTTCACATACTGTGGAGACGGGGTCACGATTAACACGCGACGCCGTCACCACGACACCTGTGATGGGGTCACGAAAACCCTAACGGCGTCAAACGCCTAGGTCCAGAAAACTTAAAGTTTTTAATTATTTTTGAAAATAAAACTTGCATAACATTTAATATATGTTATAAACTTGCAAAACCTATTGAGTTTAACAATTCTATCATCCTATCTTTACTGCTTTATAGAGTCGAACCCTAAATTCATATTGTATATTTGTCTATCGCATATTTTATGCTTGGTGTAGTTGTCTTTGTCTTTGATTACATGTTATATTTGATGAGAAGAAGCTTGGAAGTTCTTAGAAAGTTTTATTAGATGATTCTCGGAGGACGATTTAACCAGTTATCACATGTTTCTTCTCTATTATTGAGCAAACTTGGGGAGTACTAGTTTCTTTTCCTTGTTTTCTTTTCCCTTTATTCGTTTTAACGGGTACTTCTATAGAACATTAGGGACAATGTTCAACTTAAGTATAGGGGGAAATAAGCCTTAGAAACTATTCTTTCATTTTCCATTTGCGTTGTCCTTAAAATGATGGGTAATATATCGAAACATAGCATAAAAGGTGATTTTTACCCAAATTTAAATTTTTTTACGACGAAAACCGAGTATTAATAGCGTTTCATGGATAGGAATTTATATGACTAGCACAATAACTCTCAGAATTCCACCCCAAAAATATGAGGTTCGCCTTTAGATCTTTAGGAATTCGGGTACCCATCATTGGTAACCCACGATGATTTTATCTTTACCCGGTTAAAGTTAAGGTTGATCTGCATGTGTGCATGTCTATTCCGTCGTTACGACCATGTATGCATTGCCTTGTCACCTTTTTTAACATTTGGTATAGGTTACTTTAGGATTAGATAGTGTACCCATAGCATATTAAATTCTAGAAACTTGGTATTGTGATGCTTCCCGAAGACCGCCAGTAAAGTATTAGAGATTTACTTGATAAGGAGGCATTAGGAATTTAACCCATGTTTATAAACCTGTAATTGTTATGAAGATCACAAATGCGACCGATCATATAACTAATCCCACAACCCTTCCAATACTCTCATATTAAGTCAGGATACCCCTAGTACAACCCTCTACCTACCTATTTCCCGTTCTCTCGTAGCTTTATGCGTGGAGATCCAGATTATAATAAGATCATAGTCACCCTTAAACCAATCATTAAACACCCAAAAAAGCTTAGCCTACTTATATTACTACGGCTTTAGTACAATATTGTATCTTAACCAAGTTAAATTATTGAGTACATGGTTGCTAAGTCCTTATCCTTGAAATACTGTATTTGGGACATGGATTCATGGGATATTTATTTCGCGAAAAAGAATAGGAAGAAAGAGTTAAGTCAATACCCCTATAATGTTTGTCAAATGATATCCATGTTTTATTTTTGTTCACCTCAAATCAGTCATTAGATAGATTGTAAAATATCGAGCATGTAAAAGTCACAAGTGTAGGGGTACTATTATAAACCCTATGTCATGATTATGTTATATCAACAAAAAAAAATAAGTAAAGAAAAAAGAAAAGAATTGATGTAAATGTTTGTAGATTTTGTATATTTTCGTCCGAGTTTTGGCTTAGCAACCAAACCAGCGTGTATTCATGTAAATAATTAGCTAACCCTTTCACTCCAAATTCACCCAAAGCCACCCAAATGTATCCTATCCGTTTCCGTTTTCATTATATGTTATCTTACACCTTATTACAACCCTACAACCCTTTAAAAGACCACTAGATAGTAAAGAATAATGCGTGCACCTAGCGGGTGTAATGGTTTGATACCTTTAACAAGCCTAGGTATTTTATATGTATGACAGGTAACGATGATGATTTTCCATTTCCCCCATATGTTATAATTTATTATACAACCGAGTGAAAGAGAGAATCCCAAACACTTATGTGAGGTCCTGGTATATATTTTTCGTGTTGTTAATTACGAGGTCTAGAAGGTTATGTTGTAAAATACTTTTAAAGAGTAGGTAATAAGAATGACCCTCAATATTGTTATTGTCATAGATAAGAAAACCCATTTTCCTTAGGACAGCAAATCCCAAGTGTCGGGTGTTTGATAGAGGTGTCAATTTTATATACACTTTTATCGAGGTCGTTTAAAAAAAAAAAAAAACCCCCTAAATCGTGCATTTATGCCCAAAATAGGTACTTAATCATTCCTTTTTAGGTATTTCGCATTTGGAAGACATTTGGAAGAATTACACGTGACTTGGGCTCATTTGGAGAAGAAACAGACAAGACTACGGACCTACACCAACATCACTCAAGATAATGTTCTCAGCAGCTGGAGACGGCGTCACCAATACAACGTGACGCCGTCACAACGAAGACCAAGACGACGTCACTGGATCTCACGACGGCGTCAGAGCACATGACCCATCCCATTATCTAGAATATTCTCTATCATGACGGCATCACGACTAAAACGCGACGCCGTCACAGCGATTTTCTTATATAATACAAACCTAGAATTTAGGGTTTTTAGTGTGTAACTTTAGAATAAAAAAGAGGGTACGAACCCCGTTCGTTTAAGGCAATCTATTAGGGAACGAATTTAGGGCCCTAAAAAGCTATTGTACTTCCTCTAGCTCATGTTTTAATCAATGTAAAGGAGTTTATTTAATCATTTAATATGTCTATGTGGTTGTTTGATTCATCTATGTTCATTGCTTTATTAACAAGCTAGGCTTAAGCCCTCCCTATGTGTTATTGTTGATGATTGTATGAAATCTATAATGTAGATCCCTTAGTGTGTTTACTCTCTTGTGAAATGGATGTTCATTTTAGGCTTTAGAAAACTAGCTTTTGTCTGTATCGCTGTTGATATGTCTAGAGAAACGTGATTGTGTAGAAAGGATACCATTGGTAACAGTCTTCTTACTACCTTGCCCCTTAATATGGTTGATCTACATTTCATATATTTCACCTGCCACTTAGTGTACCCTTAGTAAGACTTGTAATAGTCATCATACTACCTTGCTTGTGCATTGTCTAACGGAATGCAAGTAGACGGCGGGTTCATTAATTCGTACATAGACTTAGGAATAATTACACAGATCATCACAAGTGTGACAAGGCAACAACACTAGGAGAAGCAATCTAGGGAGTAATACATGATTAAATAAACACAATCTTTTATCTTATTGTTATCACCGGTAGCGTAGTCGTTATTTAGTTTAAATAGCTAAAACCAAACCAAACCTCTTAAATATATGATTTTACCTGCATCATAAAACATAAAAATACAAAAAAAATCATCTCTCATAAACCCTTAGAACCATGTATAGAACCGTAATCAAGCAATCCCAACCTATTCCTCGAGTGAACGATAACACCCCCCGAGTCTTGCCTATACTACTATTACAACGATTATGGGTGCTCGTGCCTAAGGAGATTTAAACTACAGTAGAAGTCCAAACTACTAACGTCCCACATCAATTATATAAAAGAGCTCTGCTAAAATTTCAAAATCTTGAAAGGCACTGCTTAGGGAGTTATCTTGATCTTAATTCTACTATATTTGCTATTTTTTTTTTTTTATTTCTTAATTTTTATTTTTCGGTGATATTTTTTCATATATTTTTTTTATTTTTTTATTATTTTAATTGCCTTTTTATTCCATTTCCTTAATAATACAATAGGGACATTGACAATTCAAGCTGGGGGATGGAGTAGAATTAAGACTGACGTATGTTTGCCTTCGATTTTCTAGTTTTCCTTTGAAAGTTATTGCCAATTTTAAAAAGAAAAATTGACAAAATGTTTCTTAAATAACTAGAATTAAGCTTTGCCGAATGCACATTATCCTTTATTATTACTTGGTGAGATTTATGCCTAATATTCCGTTTCCATCAAATTACTCAAAAATCCACCAAAATATTAAGTGTATCGGTAGTATTGTAGACTTTAGAACTTGGCCTGTACATCATTTCGAGACCTAATTGATTAGCAGGAATAGATAGTTCAAGAAGGCAACACTTAGGAAATTACTCAAATAGCCTATATGTGTGTGTTTATTGACTTGTTACACTGACTTGTCGACGTCCCGTGATAAACCCTTTTGTTGCACTCATTATTAATGCAAGATACCCTTAGATCACCCTTGTTAAACCAATCGACATTTCACCTAAATGTTATAGTGTATCGTTACAAAAAAGCCATTCGCCTAACCTGTCCATTGTAGTCTATCGTTATCTTTGTGTTGAAATGACTGGCAACTTAAGGTCTAGGTTCGGGGAATGGGAACAAAAAATTTTATTTTCGTGGAAGACCAAACCGTTATGATCTATAAAGACCCCACTGTATCACCACTTTTGACATTGTTTATCTCAAGTGGGGGGATGTGCGTATAATATCGGATGTTGCAGGGGCAATAATAAAGATATAAACTCCTGTAGATTTGAATATTTATCATGAAGGAAATAAAGAAAAGAGGGTGAAGTAAAAAAGCCACCCATGTGCTAAAAAATGTAAAGATGGTGCAAAATTAATAAAAAAAAATGGAGCTAGTAGCCCATTATTGCACCACAACATCTTAGTTATTATGAAAAATAGAGCTAGTAGCCCATTGTTACACCAAATCATCCCTAATGAGCTCATGAAGAATAGGAGCTAGTATGCCATTATTGAAGATCAGATTTTCTGACTTAGACTATGGACCCATGATGGAACAGTGGCTAGTTATGGACAACATTTAGATTTTCTTTAGACTATTGTTTTGTGTTTTATATTAACAACCATTAAATGTGTATCCTGTATCTATCCTAACCCCTTTATCACCCTTTAAAACCATATTACCCTTGTTGCCTTCGAGAATTATTTAGACCCTAATTTTTAACTGGTGTAAATTTTGGTTAATTTCCCAAGCTTATTGATAGAAACATTGCTATGATTGGCAATAGAGCGAATCACCCCGAAAATGAAACACTAGACTCGTGGAGAGTTGAGTGCCATATTTATCACCCTTTTCGTAAGGTGTTCGCTATTGAAGATTTCTAGCATAAGTATTTTAAGAATTCATTTCCTGGAGTTATACCCGAGAAATCTTTTTATGAATTATTCTAACAGGTTCTACTTGAGGGCAAGCAGAAGTCAAGTGGGGGGATATTTAATAACCACAAATTAATTAATACTTTTTAGTGGCAAAATTAACCCCCTATATTAACCTGATAAATTTTCATTAATACTCGATAAATGAGATATTTTCTAACATTTTTGTAGTTTTTCCAGGTGAAAAATGTCGGAAAATACAAAGAAACAAGGGAAAAGAGGGCTCAAAGTGTGAATGGATCTAACAATGTTACGGAGCGTAACGAAACCAAAAATGGTTACACCGTAAAACATAAATTAAGACAAGTACGAAAAGATCAAGACAACATTACGGCATAACACTATAACTAGTTACGTTGTAAACAAGTATTTCGAAGGAATATCTATCTACCCGCAATAATAGGGTTACGGCGAACCACCCCTTATGGTTATGCCGATAACCATGAAAAACCACAAAATATGGAATGAAGATCACGTACATATGGAAATTATTTGAAGGTTATGGCGTAACACAATATCTGGTTACGCCGCAACAATTGCTTATTTATGGAATGTCGTGTAAGAGGGTTACGGCGTAACACACTTATCAGTTACGCCGTAACAGGTTCGATACTTATAAATAAAGGCCCATATCACACTATTATTCCGACATCACTGTCCTCCTACCACAACCCAGTAGTGGAAGGCGACAAAGGCTATCTAACCTCGAAGAACTCCACCTGGAGTCCCCAAGGAAATATCACACTTTAATACTTTTTGTATATTAATCGTTTAAAATAACGAATCCTGTAATAAATATAGCTTTCAAACTATGATTACTTCCATTTCTTGCTGTGTTTTCGTTACCATAGAGCGGCTAACACTTAAAGTTTTAGCTAGATTATGTAGTTACTATTGTTATGAGATGTATGTATTCATGTTAGATTATGGTTTCGTTTAGATATCTTTTAACTATCGTGTAACCCTAGGTTTGGAAGTACGGGAGGTTTTGGAGACCTTTGCTTTGCCCTATTATTAATTATCATTCAATCTTGAGAATTCATGTCGGTACTAGGAAGGAATCTATGACTCCATCCCTATGTCGAAATCTAGACTGGTCTCCACACTTATCACTCAATAAACATAAAAAGCATAGGAACTCTTCAAGGGGTTTAATAATCTGTATAGGGTATTAGATAAGGTTCAGGGAAAGTTAGGATTGCTCACTCGCAAACCAAATATCCTACCTCCTATACGATTTGGACTGAGTCAGAATCGTAGGAAGTATAGGATAGACTAAGTATACATATTCAAGTCTATCGACCTCAGAAACCACTAATGAAACCATACTTTAACATTGCACAGGAAAATATTTTTATAACAATAGTAATGAAGTAACTAGGTTAGCACGTTTTCTCTCTTGATATCTCCAAATCTTTTAAATTCATACATTATTTTATTGTTTTATTCATTTCAAATCAAATTCAAAAACAATATTTCAGACGTAACCATTTCAAATTAAAACTTAATTACCCCTTAGCTCTTGGGACACCTCAGATTTATACCATATTGCTATACTACCCACGATCGAGTTCTCTGCGCCTTAGTGCATTGTTCGGTAGATCGAGTTTTATAAATTTAAGAACTTGATAAATTAATAATTTAAAATAAAATACGCAACAAATGATTTTAACAACTAGAATTTAATACCATGTGTTAATATGGTTATTTAGTTTATATAAGTAGGTTCAAGTTATTTATACAGGCAAATGATCCTTTTTGGAAAAGGATTATTTCTTTGTACAAATGATTGATATTCAGTATTTATTAAATTATCTAAATCTTTAGCCTCGTTTATTAACGGTTTTAAATAAAACGACCGCTAAACATATCAACTTGAACCATGTTAGCTAAGTATAGGGTTTTTCTTTGTATTGAATGTTACTCTTATTGTATTCAATTGTTATGTTCATGAATATTCATTTGTGAATCAGCAACACGTTAATGGTATTTAAAGATATTATCAGTTGAACATTATATTAAGCATTGGTTAGTCAGGTGTTTGAAAGGGACATGATCTTACAGGTAGATGTATAGATAAATAAGAGCGTTCGGACTAGTTTGGTAAAATTTTACGGGTACGAAACCAATTTATTTTGCACTATACTTTGCAAATTGATTTACAAAGAGATAGCCTCCTTGCTAAGGATGAATCCGAGTAGAAAAAAGACGGCCAAGTAATACATTATCTTTTAAAACATTAGTAGCCTAAATTACTTAAATACCCTTAATATATCAAATGTGACTAGACGCTGTCTCCCGCATTTCAGGTCGTATTAGCAAACACTCCCTCAGTGAACCTAGAGTTGTGGTGCAAACAACAAGCGAGGTGGCACAATCCTGGAAGAAAAGAACCGAGTTGGCTCAATTTGGACAGAAGGTCAACGAAACAACAACTTTTATGAAATATAGGAAAATTATTTTCGTTAAAAAATTGAAACAGTTATGTTGTCGTTGTTTTGTTGTTTACATAATGCTATAGGTTACATTAGACGAGAATAGACCCTGTATGATTATGGTAGAATTGAATGGAAGATTAAACAAATGCGGTGTCATTAGTCCTTAATTGGATGTTGGTGTCAACGAAATTAAACCTTGGACAGCTAGACTTTCTCCTTCAAGACAGGTTAGGCATGTAACTTTTACTAATTTATTTTGATATGATCGAAGGAGTTTTAGGATCGAAAGTATCATGCTTAGACTTTGATAGATATTATAATAGAAAATGTTTATTCCCATGTGCAAGTTTTGATATTGTTTTTGAGAATGATATTAATCTTACATTGCAAGTGCAACCATTATGTCGTACATTCTTAAGTTGCAGACCAAAAAACTACACCAATGGGAAACATGAAAAAATATCATGTACTAAATTAATAAATTTCGTTAATTTCCTTAACATCAATCAAAAATTAATTTTACTCAAATATTATTCACACCCCTAATCATTTGGTTTATTAAACCACACTGGACTTCCATAACAAATGTTTTCCAATATGACCATATTTAATTGTCCAAAAACATAGTCATTAGTCTACACTACCCATTTTAGACTTCACCAGGATTGACCCATTCATAATACAAGAGTTAAGGCTGTCCTCCTCTAATAATGACAGAAAGCAAAAGAAGAGACAGTTGCAAACCAATAGTTTCAAGGTTAGCTCTCGAATCCGAATACCAAGTGTCTGTTTTGTTCCGTTTTAGATTTGATATGTTTTGTTACTTCTAATGTTATTTTCAGCTATGAATTTATAGGATGATGGTGAATTTTGTAAGGAAGAAAACAAGAGGAAGAAAGGGTGTGATAAATGGGGCGATGATTAGGAACGTACCATCGAGTTGGACTCCTTGATAAAAAATCAAAAGTGGAAAAACAACAATACTTTTTGCTAAAAGAGGGTTTTGTGCAAATCAAAACACTAAAAAATGCATTAATTATTGTTTTGATCAAGGAGGTAAGTACTAATTGAAATCTTATATGCCATTTAGAACTCTACGATGTTGTTATTATGAAATCTAAACAACATTGAACTCACGGTCAAAAGGGTAACACTTGTATAAGGACCAGGATCAAATAACGTGTTTTATTAGTAATGAATGGGGTATTTAATGAAGACCCGAAATAAAAAGCAATAAAAGATTGAAAACTACTCTTGAAATACCAACTAAGCCAACTATACTGTTTCTTTAATCAATTTATATTGCAGCCTCGCTAATTTAAACCAACATTTTACCGTTGGTCCTGTAGTCGCTACAACTCGATAATTTGAATGATGCCTAAGTTTTTACCAACGATGAAGTTGTGTAACTCCATGCTTATCTTAATTCTTAAGGCTGTTAAATTTCCATTAACGAGGTTCCAGTTATGACCCATTTTTTTTGAATGGGTCTATTTGGTTTGCTTTTCCAAAAAAAAAACTCAAACGGGCCAACGAAAAGATATTGGTACAAATGGAATAGGTCAAATTGACTGAAATGGACGAAATCTATACGGAGTCTACATGTTAAATGCATGCTTCCTAAATTATATTACTAATAAATGTTGATTATCTTTATGAGAATATTGCTTCTGTAACCATAAGTGGCGCTATGAATATCTGTAAACTGTTGCAGGTTGTTTATTTGACGTTATAAGTACTCTTATATTTTGGTAACTTCATTTTCCGTATGAACAGCAATAAACCAGATTAAGTAATCTCAAACACTTTATTTGAATTTCATAAGTATTTTTTTTCTTGGGTGAAACTGCTAATTTCATTTTGGTGAGGATTTGGGAATGAAAAATGGCTACGAAATCACTGTTATTGAGGATGTGCTATCTGCGATAATTTAGATCTTAGTTAGCGTATCATTATGTAAATTGATTTGCTTAAGACTTTAGTGACTAACTGATATGACCTGGATTCCAGTTAGAATTATTAACCATACCTATAATATCTTAGTTATTGTATAGTGTTGTATTTATCGGCTTTGAAACAAGATACAGCGCAATGTTTACATATTCTGGATTTTTAATGTCAGCATTAGTATAATAGTCTGGCTATCATAGAAAATTCAAATTAAAACCAATCATCTACCTGCACAGGTCCTGCTTCAACCCCATGGTCTTATATATCCTCAAATGGAAACAATCATCAATATTAAAATGTGGGAAATTGTAATCTATACAAGTGACTGGAAGACTCTAAAATAGACTAATAAGGCCTTATAAACATAAAGATATGAACTATGACATTTATATTCATATAGATCAACAACAAAAAATTCGATGTACAGGCTGTAAAAATCTTTAAAAAACAAAGTACTATGTTTCCATCTTAAAATAGCACAACCAGTGTGTTGTTAGCTCCTTACTGGCCCACATAACCTTATACATCACGATACTATTCGATTAATGAGGTGTCTGGCTTTATAACTACACTAACACCAACAGAATGATCATGTCTTATTAAACAATAACAACGCCCTATATCAGTAACTATCAAAACAGTTTTTAACTTGATGACATACGTTCATGCAGGAAATCCCACCAAACGACGTGAATAGGAAAAGTCGCAGAAACAATTGTCGCAGGCATGGCGAGCCACAAAACTAAAACAAGAACCTCAACATCGCCAAAGGAAAAACCAAGCTCAACAAAAAGATCTATATGGATGTGTTTCAGGGCTGAAATGGGGGTTAAAGTGGGTGAACTTTAAGGCTGAAATGGGTGGGCTTGAACGGGTGGGTTTGGGTGTTGAAATTGGTGCGTTTAGATGCTGAAAATGCGGTACGATTGGGGGCTGAAGTTGGGTATGAGGTGGGTACGTTTTGGCTAAAATTGGATGCGTTTCAAGCAGAACTGGGATAAAAAGGACAGTTGTGGGGTTGAAATGAGTTATGGATTTGGAGCTAAAATGGGGATGAAGATGGGTGCGTTAGGGTGCATGAACAAGGGGGAAAGAACGATGTGTTTTGAGATGGAAGTAGGGGTTAAAATGGTTCAGTTTGGGGGCGAAAATGGGTGGGTTTGAAGGCTCAAATCAAGGCCTGAATTTCAGTATCTACAATCATAAACCCTAAATAATACATGGTTATGGTTTGTTTTTGTAGAGACAATGTTCCTTTTTATAAGTTGGGCTAAACCATGTTACCATTCTATTGAATCGACCCTTTTGGTATAAAACACCAATGTTTGACCCTTTGAAAAAAATAAAATTGTGAAGCTACAACCCGCCCATCGGGCGGGTTAAGTACAAGTTGTTGTGTGTATATTCAATATATATATATATATATATAATATAATATAATATATAAATATATTATAACCATAATATATCCACGATATATGTATAACAGATATATGTACTACAGATATACGTATACATAATATACGTGTATATCAGATATACTATACAGATATATGCGTAAACAGATATACGTATACAGAATATTACACGTATACTGATTATACGTATACAGAATACGTATACAGATATACGTCTACAGATATACTGTAATAAGATATATACGTATATATCTATATACTAATTATATATATATACGTATATGAGATATATTACGTATTAATATATACAAGATAAAATATTATATATATATATATATATAATATATATATGTGTGTGTGTGTGTGTGTGTATACATATATACGAGTATACAGATCATACTTATACATATATACGAATATAATATGTATGCAAAACAAATACTATATAGATAAATACGTATATAGAATATATCTGTATATGTTATAAATATAATATATATATAATTATGTATATGTAATAATATATATATATAGTTAATATGTTAAATATATATATATATATATATAGATATATATATATGTGTGTGTGTGTGTGTGTGTGTGTGTGATGTATGTATGTAATTCTATATATATATTAAAATGTATATATATATATACGATATATAATATAACATAACATATATATATAATATATAATATATATAATATAGAAATAAATATATATAAATATATATATAAATATATAATATAATATATTGTATGTAAAATAAATATGTAAATATGTATGTATATTAAAAATATGTATAAATGTATATTTATATATATATGTATATATAATATATACATAGATATAGTACATACATACATACATGCTATACTAATAATAATATATATAATAAAATATAATTATATATATTATAATACTTAGTAACAGAACCCGCCAACGGAGTTTGGTTCATAAATTTGTTGGAGACAATGTTGTCGTTTAGTTGTAATGATTGTTCATAAATTTCAATTCATTTCTTGATCTTTACTCTTGATAAGGCCACAATGCCACATATAAATGCCCGTAGGAGAAAACTGGTATACTGTAGTACGCTAGAAGGAAAAGAATACCTGGAACTTGAGCAATTGTTGAGGAGCAACCTCTCCCAATGATGAAAAAATTAACCACAACTCTTGAAAACATATCACATATCACATTCTGCATTATATAATAATAATATAAATAATACTACGTAGATGTAAATAAGAATTCTAGTGAACAACACAATCCAGCGTAGGTTAGACATAAAAAAAACCAGGAAAGAAAAAAAATGTTTCCTGTATTTATTATCGCATGACCCATCGCATTTTCCATCCTATCCCCCTCTAATATTTGCCACCGAAGAGCCTGTTAAATATTTAGCGTCAACGGTATGTCCAATAACACTACTCCTGTTAGAGTGAAGTTTTGCCTAATACACACATGGACATACTTAATACACACATGGACATACCTGTTTAATCTCTAGCAACTCAGTCATCTCACATGAGTATCTCACATGAGTATTATATGTGTATGATAATCCGTATAGGAGTTTTCTAGATCTTATGATTTCTTTCATTTAATACGAAAACACAAAAAACATATATCCATTATGCATGGATTAAACACAAACTCTACATAGAAGTTCAACATGGTTAGTCACTGAAACATTGTTTGTGTCCAATACAATGTCTTCACATGTCCTCACAAGCTCTTTAGCATAAGCTCCTGGGTTAGTGCCTGTATTTCAGAAGAGCAGAAGTAATTAAGATTAGTTTGCATATTGACCAATTACTTGTTCTCATATACCCAATGATGTTTTACTATGATGCAGCCTTTATGGGGTGGGGGTGGGGGTAGCACGATTATCTTGTCAGAATGCACCAGGTTAGACTCTATATACTATAATATCCCAAAAAATGAGCAAAGTGACAAACCCGCCCTCTTGTCAGCACTAACTGTTCAAACCCCTGTACTTGGATTTTCATTGCAAACAACCAGTAAGAAGATAAAGAATACCGTAAAAAATTATGGTGTGGATGCAAGAACCGGGCCTCCGAGCCATACAACATATCTTTGGATAGGATGACTAAAAACATTGACTTCAACTGGCTGCGCCTGAAACAAAAATAAATAGCAACCTTCATTAGTCAGGGCATAATAATGGAGTATTTAACAGGTTTATGTTAATGGCAAGGTAAGCTTGCTTTCCTTTAATTCACTTCTATGTCTCATGCTGGATGCATGAACACGTGCATCCACAGTCTTCTTTGCATCCCGTTGCAGCCTTCGCTGTAAATCTTTAACAGGTTTGACCCCTAAAACAGCTCATATATAAGCAGTTTCAATAAGCAAATCCCATAAAGATCCTATATTAGCAGCAGTTTCATCATGTATTAAACTCACCTTACTTAGCGTAGAAACGTTTTTTTTTTGTAACTTTAAGTAGAAATACATAAAAAACACTTTATGATTAATTGTGTTTGTGGTTTCATATATGCAAACGATCACATCATATTGCGTGTTTAGTCTTTCGGTTGTAGCACACAGGTGAGGCCTCAAATTTTTTAGTTCCTAAAATAAACATTAAACATAATTAATGGCTGATGGAACCATCCTCAGGTTTCTGATAAGGTAAAAATCACGTTCAATCTGCCAAACAGATATTGATATCAATAACATTTGACCATCAATAAATTTAAAGGGTGAAGAGGTGAACAATCGCCAAAAATAATATATGCATCCTGGAACCTGCATACTTAATGAAATATGAAACTCATGGCCTCCTAAAAAGAGCATGATACTTACTGATTGTATCAACGCACGATACTTCTAGTTTTTGCTGATATGAGATACATATTCAATATCAGTTCCTTCTCAAACCAAATCAGAAGGGGTTTCAAAGTGATCTATTAAGCTTGCCAATAATAGGAAATCCTGAAAGAACATCGCTAAAACAACAAAACAAAAATCCTAGCTACATACCAAAAGAATAAATTAGTTGTTTGGTTAACTAAAAGGAGCGATTTTACAATGAACTACCTAACACATAATACACTTGAGCTGAAAAAATCTTCTATAGCATGTCAATAAATGGCTTGTGCAAGCTCGTCAAATGTGAGGATGTATGTGAATTTACAGCATAAGTGTTGATAAAGTTAAATATCTGCTAATAAGAGTCAAAAACTATTTAATATCCACATTATATTGTAGAGCGTATCAGGAGCACCACAACGAATACATAGCAACTGTCACATCGTCAATAGAAAAGTAGTAAAGGGTCACCATCAATCATAACTGGGACTAACAATAGAGCCCCTACAAAATACTGAGAAATGAATCTCATATCCAAGGGTATGTATTAAATTAATGAAAACCCAAGCTTCATTTTTAATGTAAGACAATTTAATCGAAATAATTCAGTTATAAGAATAAAATAAGAATATAGCATGGTGAGTATAATGGTCCACAATAAGCATAAATTCATAAATGTCTATAATAACAAAGCTACATTGAAACAATATTCAGTGTAATAAGAGGCTTTGCAAAATGTAGTGTAAGCAGCAAGTAATTAGATAGATAATATCAGCCTTTTTTAGATACCAAATTGGAATGAAAGTCGGACCATACCTTCTAAGGAAGAAACACGAATGAAGAACAATAAGAGAACTAAAAGGAAACGTTGTGTTTTAGAGTTTTGACTTATAAGTTACGTATATATCTTGATAAATTTTAAGGATTTTAATAATATGTCAAATAATTCTAAAAGATATATTTTAGAAGTTATAATATATTTTTAGAAGTTATATAAATGTAGTAAGATACCTAAATTGAAAGTGATAATATATGAATAATGTTTTGCAAAGTAAAATACAAATTACCACTTGACTGCAATTGTAATCATTGTTGATAAAACATCTAAAAAACCATAGTACAGAGTTCAAAACTTGCCAATGCCATTATTTAAGACAAATTTCGAAATTTAAAGAAAAAATAATTACAAATCCGAAAATTCAAAATTAAATGCAAAAAAAAATTATAAATTCGAAAATTATTTAAAATTATTGTCTTATATGTGCCATGTCATCGTTGTTTGCGCCATGTCATCGTTGAGGTGGCGTTGAGTCACTAAATCATATTAATCCAGTCATAGTTAGCCCCATATAATAAGTTATAGATATATAGATATGTATTGTCTATAAATATATAGTATCTATATATATATATATATATAACTATAAAACTATATATATATATAACTAAATGTGTTGTGTGTGTTGTGTGTATAAATATACGTATATAAGAATGTATATGTCTATATATATAGTGAATATATATATAGTTTTAATAATATAATGTGTGTATCAAATTGTATATATATATATATATATATATATATATATATATATATATTATATATATATATATATATATATATATATGTATATATGTATATATATATGTAATATATGAATATTATATATAATGTGTTGTAGTGTGTGGTGTGTGTGTGTGTTGTGTGTTTTATATGTGTGTAAATATAAGTGTGGTATATATATATATATAAAAATGATAGATATATATATATATATATATATAATATAAATAAATATATAATATATATATGTAATATATATATATAGTGTGTATATATATATATATATATATGTGTTATATATATATATATATATATATATATATTATATATATATTATATTAATATATATATATATATAAATTGTCACACCCCGACGCTGCAAAAACTCAGGAATGCAACATAATGATCAATCATAACACAAGATACAAAAATAGAGAAAACTACATTGCATAAACTCCAAGTGCTATGAAGACCATCAACCTTGAACAAACTCAAGTGATGTCCCAAATCGCAACTAAAATCCACAATCTCTTACAATTATTTCAATGCCCACACAGGGGAAACCATAATCCAAACTTAATCCAAAACATGCCGAAACTAAAATCAAACAACAAGCAAAGCAAGGAACCTTCAAACGAATTTCCATACGGATACGTTCTAAGTCTGCTATCAATCACTAAAAAAACAAACGACTCTTCTTTTTACTTCACCTAAAATGATACTCGAAAACGTCAAACAAAACTGTTGTGAGCTCGTAGGTTTGACCTTAAAACCCCAAAGTTGTGCCAATATATCAACAGTGGGGACAAAAGTTCTATATGACATTGAATGAAATGCAAAACAACCCTTAGGCATCACCGCTAAACAATAACCATAAGTCACTTTAAGCACCTAAAGGCCCTACCAGCTGACACTAAAATTAGGGCATGCCACACACAAACCTAGCGTAGGTGCGTACCCATCCGCCCACTAATCACACACAGACTGGGTAGGCGTACCCCTCCGATCCGAAACAATCCATACAAATACTGGGATAGGGCGTTGCCCCCTCCGATCCAAACAATTCATTCAGCACATAATATTCACATAGCAATCATAAGCACATATCTTGTCCCAAAAATAAAACCACATTTCGCACAGATCAATTCAAAACATTTCAAAACACATTTGAGTATCATTTTCCCCCAACGGAAAAACCAGTAAAAAGTGGGGCTACGAGAACTCACCTCAAGCAAGTCTTTAGCAACCAAATCTCAATCACACAGCAAATGCAACGACGCTCGCACACGACCTAATCCAGTTAATGTCCCATTTCAATCATTCACTTGCAAAACAATCTTACTTTGATGAATAAGTTTAGACGCGTTGTACAACACCCCAAAAAAAATTAGGTGGTGTGATGGTTGACAGACTTAACTCACAATCATGTTCAATCTAATGCCTCGTTAATACCTACGTATACTAATTTCGCATAAATAGATAAGTAATATAATAAATATTTATAATAATTAATTATAAATATATCTCGACAATCCATTCGGTACACCTTAGTCACTTCAAAATAATTATTATACGGTTGAAAATGAAAACGTTTAACCCCCATAATAAACACATTTAGAGGAGAAGTTGTGAGAAACATTATATTTTTTCGTCTTTTTAGTGAATTTATTAAAATAAATTAAAATAAATAAATATTATTTTAATATTTAAAATCAAAAATCATGTTTAAAGAAAATTTCCAAGTATAAACTTTTAAATAAATTTCGACATACCCGGTACGTTTATACAACGTTTATCCAAGGTTTCAAACCCTTAATTTCATCACTTTTCACAAATTCGAACACTTTTCCGACAAAATTCCAAAATCGTAATCTTTAACACTTACTAACATATTCTTACTCCAAAGTATCATTCATTCAACTTCGAAATAATTCCACTTTCAAAGTCCGTCAAAATTCTCATAAGCTACTAACATATCACTTATTGGGCCTTAAGGCCCAACAATGGTCCATTTAGGACATGTATAAGTCCACAATATAATTGGCAAGTCAGAAAAAACTACTCCCCTCTATGGCGATTTCCTGTCGCCCCCTCCTCCTCTTTTGTCCTGGCGACATCTTCCTTTTAACCGCCTCTCTACCCTTTATTTATATAGCTCCGTATGTTCTTTGTGGTTAGGACTGATCACGATTTCGTCATTTGAAGGGTTCATGTTCATTTTATTTTCACACTATATTAATGGTTCTTTTTAAATATCGTTGTAGCAATAGTTTTTGAGGGACTGGTTTTTTTCCTTTGAGGGTGGTTGCTGACCCGTAATATTTATCTTGTGGACATGTGCTTTACACCAATTGTAAACCCTAACCCTATTTTTTAGGGTATTCGATTTGACTCTGCTATTATTTATTAGGGTTCGATGTAGGTTTGTTGTATAGATCCTTGCCCATTTCCTTCTTGTACATCTTTGGAGCGGTCGTGGTTGGATTTGGCATGAGTTGTGAATTGTTAAACTCGTTTTAGAGGTTTCTTTTGATGCCGTGTGATGTAGTTTGATCAGATCGTTGGGGCTTTCATGTTCTTTCGTTTATTTTTTTCTAGGTTTCGGTTATTATGCGTGGTTCTGGTTATAGATTGTGTTTCATTGATTTATCTACTATTGGGTTGTTTGATGATTGATCTACTGGGTGTAACGTCATACTAACCCTACTTTAGGGATTGGTTTATCTTTTAGATTGTTTGGTTGATTAGATCGTTTTGTTAATACAAATAATGTCCAAAAACGTTATTTATATTTTTCGACCTCTTAATGTTTTGATAATAACAAAATGTGAAAACTTTTACGATAAAAATTAAACGTATTAAAATTATAATATAAAATGCTAATTCTATGATTAATCACTTAAGGTAAAGGAAAAAACAATAATTAAACTGAAAATGATCAAGAAACATTTTTTTTCTTAAAATCTTATACTTCCACAAAAATGTTTTTATAAAAAATATAAAAACAAATTATTTATTAATTAAAAGAAATGTTTTATTAAAAACATAAAATTTGAATTTCAAATTTTCCCCCCAAAATGGAAGGTTCCATAACAGATACAACCTTCACCACAAAGGGACAAAAAAGGGAGCGGAGTCTAGTGGCGGCCCCCTTATATATAAGGGGCCGCCGGGACCGCCACCAGCAACGGCTACTTTTTTGTCCCTTATAAATACTAGGCCACCTATTTCAAAATTAGACTTCCTCTTGCCAAAAATTCTATCAGATCTAGTTTTCTCTCTTCTTCTTGTTGCTAAAATACATTCTTGATCACTAACATATCCTGATTTTTGTTTCAAGTGATTAATTCATTCTTCCTTCCCCTACTTCACCTTCTAATCAAGTGGCAAGGAAGAACATCCGTATTCTTCTACATACGAATTGTTATACAAGTTATCTTTCTTTTCTTCTCTTCATCAAGATCACAAACATCCATTAATTTATTTGGTGTTTGTGTATTAATTGGATCAAGATAGAATCCAAGTGTGTAGATTGAATTGGTGTGATTTGATTGTGTGTCAGTCCAAGGAGTGTAACTCTTGTGATGGTGTTTGAAGAACATAGTGAAGTCCTAGATTGTTTCTAGCTAAGATTAGTATCGACCATCTGAGCTTAGTGTCGGAAAAGAAAGTAAGCGACGTGTAAACGGTTTTCTCCGCCTAAAGGGAGCTTGTTGACATAGTGAAATCTCGAGTGGAGTGCTCGGGCATGAGTAAAACAAGGAGTGTATTCGTTGCGAACCAATATAAATTCTACGGTGTCTTGGTTTGATCGTTTCTTTCTTACTCCTTTACCTTATTACTTGCATTAAGTAGATAGTTTAGTTATGTGATCATATTGTTTGTTAATTGCCATACACTCGAATCAAACTATTTCATATGCAAACTTTTAAAACGCTAATTCATCGGTAAAACTAGTTCAACCCTCCCCCCTTCTAGTTTCTACAATTGTATCAGAGCAAGTCACACAAGATTTTTAAAATATATGTATTTTTAAAGCTTGGTTTGATCTTGAGAATTCAGACAAATATCTAGAGGGCAATCGGTATGCAAAGACCACTGTACTTTTTGAAACGCGAGATAGTTTATTTTTATGGAGAAAATAAATTCGAGACATATTTAAAATCAAAAGATTAGACTCTTTGCATGTTTATTACCAATGTTGATTTCAACATATTATCCAAAATCCGGAAACCAAACGTGATGAGGTAATCCCTTTTGAAAAACCAAACGAATGATCTTAAGAAAAGGCTTCTGCAAAAAATAATGAACCAAAATGGTTATTGACATCGCTTGCCTAATAAGAATAAGAACGAATTTTCATGTTTCTAACGGCAAAAGAAATTATGGAAAAACACTGGTTAATCACCCACTCAAGGAAATATAGGCAAGTCAAAGAATAATAAGATCGACCTTTTTGGACCACAATATGAACAATCGTCATTTCCGAAGACGAATCCTATAGATAATGCTTTTGCTAGATTTAATATTATTATAAATAAGTCTTAAAGCACTTGATGAAGGTTAATTCTATAAGAACAACATAAGGGAAGTGTTCTTAGGGCACTACACCCTAAATGGACGAGCAAATGTCACGGCATTGAAGAATCAAAAGACTTGACATCACTATCCTCTTGATGCCTCACAGGAAACCTCAAAAGATCAAGAGATGATCTCAAGAAAGATTCCAAAATAGCAAAGCAAAAGTGAAAAGAAACTCCTCTTGCATTAAAGGCTCAGAAATAATCTAGTGATGAAGAAGTGGTTTCGACTTCCGGTAGTGAAGACGAAGAGTATGCCATGGCGGTAAAGAGAGCTTCAAGAAATTCTTTAAGATAAGAGGTAATTCGATGGGACCAGCCTCGGAAACGACAAAAAGAGACGATCCAAAGCAACCGTATGACAAGACCGGTAAAAAATGATAGAAAATTTTTAGATCGGCGACCCGTAATCATCTTATTGAAGATGTCCAAAACCACCTGAAAGACAAGAACCAGAAGAAGCCATTGTCGGAGGTTATTGGAGCGCTAGCGGTGATGTAAGATGATGAAAGTCAAAGACGAAACATGTCCATGTTAGCTCATGCACAAGGTAGGTATGTTCTGAATTCTCTTACTTTAGCGATGAAAACTCATCAATTGATGAAATAACTTTAGACAATGACATATGCTAAATTCGATGTAAAAAAATGAGTCTAAAATAAACAACTAAAACAAAAGACAAAATCCACAGAAATAACTAGAAAATGCGCTTAGAGAACTAAAAAGATAATAATCCATTATTCGAGAAAACAAGGAAGATTGATCTCGAAGTGCATGGTCATGAACATCAAAATTGAGAAATGAAAAACTCAAAGATGAATCCACTAGATTAAATAAATTTAAAAAGAGTACACATTGCTTGAATGAAATGCTAAGAAATCAAAAACCCTCCGGTGATAAATTAGGTTTAGGGTTTAATTCATTTGAAGCATCATCTAGTGGAACAAAGGAAATAAAATTTGTAAAAACTCAGAAAAAGGCGTCCTCTGATGGAGGTCCCTTAAATAGGGACGGCCCCATAAACATGGGCGCCCCCTTAAATGTTCAGGCGGCCCCCAAAGTAAAAAAAGGGACCGCCACCTAGAGACACCATATCTGAGAAAAGTGTTCTTATTTCAAAATCTATTTTGGGTCCAAGACCAAAACATATAATTGTAAACAAAGTTAAAGTTTCAGTTGCTAGTGACAATGAAGTCAAACAAGTCTTAAAACCATTTGTCCAAAACCGAAGTTGGATTTTCAAAAAAAAACTTTAGATCAAAAACTCCACCTCCTAGAAAAGTCAATAATAATTATTCTCCGTCCTAAAACTCCGCAACAAAGAAGACATGTGTCCATTCAAATCCACCCTCATGGCTTCCTGTAACTTAGGAACAACTTTCCACACAAGAAGTTACATGCCATGGGAAGATGTAATCTTCCATTCTACACATCCTAACCATTTGCAACAAATGCACGGCATGTTTGGGCATGAACAACTTTGGATCCATGAGAAGATATTAGGGACCCAAATGTTGAGTTATTGTCTTATATAAAATAGAATATGCCTTGAGTTGACTTGGAACCCAAAATGATCAAGATTAGCAGATGCTCCAACCAATATTGACGGGTAACCGAAAGTGCTCTTCTCCACTTACAAGGCATACAATGGAGGTAATGTTATTTTTGGTAGTAATCTTCACGTAACATCCATTAGGCAAAAGGTACGATTTCTAATGACTCCACTCAAAAATATATAAGTATAAGATACAAGTAGATACTTAGGAGTTAACTTGCTTAGTAATAGGAACAAATATAAAACAATAAGTGTAAAGTAACTTTCTCTAAACAATGGATTAGAAATCACTAGGAATGGCAAAGTCATAGGAGAGGTATTAGAAGAAAGGCCTTATACGTAATAAGTTAGGAAATAAGCCTAAGGATCAAATTGTCTAGCAACGATTGATGAAAATACCACTTTGTGGCATAGGAAATTAGTCCCCGAAATGCTTCTCATTCAATCGTTAGCCTCTAAAGAATTAGTTAGAAACTTACCTAGGATTAAGTTTGATCACATTTTTGTGATACTTGCAAAATTGGAAAACAAGTTCATGCTAGTCACAAAGCTAAGAATTTAGTTTCAACGACTAGATGCTTAGAACTTCTCCACATGGATCTTTTTGGTCCATCCGCCGTACGAAGTTACGGAGGAAACCGGTACACCTTAGTCATAGTAGATGACTACCCTAGGTATACTTGGACTAGATTCCTTAATGACAAAACCAAAGCCTTCGATCAATTTGAAATTTTTAGTAAGAAAATCCAAAATCAAACTAGGATTTACAAATGTTTAATCAGAACCGATCACGGTAGAGAATTTGATAAGAAGTGAAATTTGGAAAATTTTGTGATGCCAACGGTATTACTCATAACTTCTCGGCTCCACGCACTCCTCAATCAAATGGCGTGGTTGAAAGGAAAAATAGGACACTTCAAGAAATGAGTAGAACTATGTTGAACGAACAATCATTACCCCAAAAGTTTTGGTGTAATGCCGTAGATACTTCAACATATATACTTAACCGAATTCTAATTAGAGCCATCCTAGGAAAAACACCTTATGAAATCTTGAGAGGTAGGAAACCCTGCTCTTGATTAATTTAGAGTGTTTTAAAGCAAGTGCTTCATCCTAAACTACAAAGATTACCATTACCAAGTTCGCCCCAAAGAGTCTTGCGAAGGTGTCTTTCTAGGTACTCCCAAAATAGTGAAAAGCCTATATCTTCTTATAAACACACTGCAACATACGAAGAATCACTCAACGTGACATTCGATGAAACTCCTCCACCTTCTAAGACATCACCCTTGGTGGATGATGACCTAGATGAAGATGAAGCTATTAGGGAAATCAAAAAGAAAAATCTAGAAAACAATGTTGAGGATGAAACTCTAGAGATTGATGAAGTAGTCAATATTAAGGAATCTAGGAACCATCCCTTAGAAAAGGACATAGAAACCTTAACCAAAGAACCATAGAACACAAGCCCCAAACCAAAGCAACTTTTAATTGCTTCATTTCTACATTGAACCTAAAATGTAAATTGAAGCCTTGGGAGACGAAAGATGAGATAGACCCATGCAAGAATAATAAAAACAATTCATTGCTAAAGAGTTTGGGAGTTAGTTCACAACCTAAGAATATGAAATTATAAGAACGAAATAGGTGTTAAGAATATTACACGAAAATGTGTTGTGTCTATAAATAAGGCAGATTAGTCGCTCAAGGCTACAGCCAACAAGGAAGCATCGATTAAGATGAAACTTATGCTCCGGTTGCTAGACCTTGATCGATTAGAATATTATAAGCTATATGCTCGCCTTAGATTTAAATTATTCCAAATGGATGTAAAAAGTGATTTTCCTGAAACGGTTTTATCAATATGAGGATACGTGGCACAACCTCTGGGAATTCATGATTTCCGAAAAACCGAATCATGTTATAATTAAAACAGCTTTATATGTCTTTAAACAAGCACCCAAAGCTATGGTATGATAGATTAAAAGTTTTCTATTAAACATGAATATAAAAATAGGACTGGTAGATAGACACTCCTTTTTATAAGAAGAAAATTCAAATCTCATCATTGTTCAAATATATGTCGACGACATTATATTTGGTTCAACTTGTCAAAAATTATGTGATGACTTTGCAAAAATCATGCATGACGAGTCGAAATGAGCATGATAGTGAACTTATAACTTTTTCCTGGAATTACAAATAAAACAAATGAAAGATGGTATCTTCTTTAATCAATCTAAGTATATTAAAGAAATGCTTAAGAAATTTGGTATGGAAGATTCTAAACTAATGAAACCCCCATGTCCTCCGATACTAAACTCACGAAAGATGAAGAGTGTGAGTCGGTAGATAGTACCAAGTAATCGTGGCATGATATGTATTTACAATACCTAACTGACAATAGGCCCGATATCATGTTTATGTTTTTTGTCTTTGTGCCCGCTTCCAAAGAGGCTCCAAAACCTCTACCTAGAAGCGTTAAACGTATCATCTGATACATTAAAGTGTCACTAACACACTTAGGATTATGGTATCCTAAGGGGACCGGCATAGAAACCGTAGTATATGCCGACTCTGATCATGTGGACCGAAAAAGCACTAGCGGTATTGTACATTCCGAAGATGTTGGTTTTGACATCTTGTTCTCGAAGAACAACCGCTCTTGCTTATATCCACTACCGAAGACCTAAAAACGTAAGCGCCGGAAAGGCCATGTCAACAAGCAACTATGGATAAACAAGCCCATCGACAACGACATACAGACATACGACTCGACAACGTTCCCATCATGTGCGACAATCAAAAGGCACGATGACCGTACAGCAAAAACCCGGTGCAAACACTCTCGTACCAAACACATCGAAATTCATCACCACTTCCCCGTGATAAGTTCAAAAAGAAACATTATCCTATCGAAAAAGTAACGTCCGTCAACAACATTGCCCGACATTCTCACTAACCCCTTATAAATTGAATCGTTTAACTATCTACGTGTGGTTTATTGAATGATGGAAACACATTCATAAATCGTATTAAGTACGCCTCTCTTTTCTTCTCTTCTCAATTTCTAGGTTTTTCCGTTCCATTCCGTGTCGTGACAACTTAAAATACTTCATCCGAAGTACGTTAAGCATATTTAAGTTGTGAAATGCAAGTTAAATTGTCACACCTCCTAGTCAAATTTTTTGTCAAAACAAATCCAGAAATCACAGCCTGCGGCGGCCCCCTATAAAGAAGGACCGCCAGAGATTATGGACCGCCAATAGTGAAAAACGAAATATGTACAACCTAAACCAAAATTTTTCAAACACAAAAACAAAACACCCCCTTACTAGCGGCCATTGACGAACAAAACCCCAAATTCACCCAAAAACACAAAATCGACCATTAAAACTATAAATTGAAGATACTAATCAACATCAATAATCATTTCCAAACATCTCTAAGAATTATCAAATGTAAGTCATTTCAACTATTTTCTTTCATTTGAGTCTAGGGTTCATGATGAACACCAAGAAATTTGAAATTTGTATTATTCATTTTCTCTTTCAAATTTGTTCATTAAAACTACTAGATACAATGTAATAACTAAAATGCTTCCCGTAGAAGGATTAACTTACAATGATAGGATTTGCAAGAAATTATTTCTTTTAAAACCAAATTCCAATTTCATTTACAAAATCACTCCCTTAGGAACACAATAAAATTGTTGTTTTGTAATTGTTAATTACAACCCAAAAACGTTTTCCAAACACATGCCAAATAATGATCTCATCAACAATTTTCGAGATACATAAATGCATATGTTATTTTTCGACTTGTTTGGATTGAGCAAATTCAAACTATGGACGTTTGAATATAACTCTTAATAATTTTATGTATAGGTCGAGATAATCGTTACTCCACATATGTACAAATAGACACAAACACTAGACATAGTGTTTTGGGATGGGAACTTACTAAAATTACTTTCTTTAAATTTAGGTAAACATGAGTTTAAAAGACCTACTCCCACACAAAATCATACATTCCAATAATCTCAAATGATTCCTACATACCTAACTGTTTGAAACCCATCATTTAAAATCTAGAATGTAGAGCTATTCACGAAGACAAGTGTGAACCCAATCAAACCAAATACGACAAAAGTAAAACAATGTTTGAAATCATTAAACCTCACCCGAAATATATAAAATACATGAGGTCATATGTCCTAGATTTCTACTATGAAATTGTCCCCTCATCACATGAAAATAATCCCATGAAACAATCACAACACCTATGTCAAATTTTTCGGCATTGAAAGGAGTCCCCTTTAGATATTCCTTTGAATCATTCGCGTCAATTCTCTCCATACCCAATTCCCCCCCCCCTTCCAAGGTCAATGTTCTTACTCCGAAGAACTCATCTCTTGACGTCTTTAAGAGAATGCATCTAAACACTTTCCCACACTTAAAACTAATATCTCCCACTCCAAAGCAATAATTCAATCCCTAACAATATCTGGGACAAACCATCTTCCAAGCAAATCTCATAGAAGAACTTCGTGGGTAATAAGATCTTGAATGAAACCATTCAAGAAATGCTTTTGGTACTCAAAATAAACTCACCCTTTCTTCTTGCATCATCATGTCACATGATTGTATGCATCTTAACTAACACTCCATTCATTTCGAAATACTATCTAATTAAAAGAAATCAAACACAGTATAGGTCTTCACTCTAGATCAACCTAATACCCAATACCAAATGGAATCATGTTAAGTCGTCTAAAAACACATTATCAACACCAACCCTCATTTCTCTTAAATGCCAAATACAAAACATATTGGGGATCCATGAAACCATGGGTTTCATCCCCACATCTTTAATCCATCATTAACATATCCTCTAATAAAGCACAAGTGTTATTCCAAATACTAGTTAGATTATGTCTTGATTATTACTTAACATATGTATATGAGTATCTCTTACATTTGCCACTATTTTCCTTTGTTAGTGCACAATATAACTATCAGATCTCCTGCCTTCTATATGATACTTAGTTAAATTTACTGTATGATTCACAGATCTTATTGCATGATCTCTTTTTATATAGTCATTTGATTAGATTGTATGATTATTGATGAAATGGAGATATCACTACCACCCTTCCAACCTTGTTCAAAAATTTCAACACAAAAGACTAATTTCTGAAAAATTTTAAAACCCAGAAAACGGCCCCATAAATGATTGGGCGGCCCCTAATATATGGGACCGCCTAACTTTAAGGGACCGCCTACAACAAACATGTTTCTTTGCTGTCTTTTTCCTCGTTTTCTGAACCTATGACCAATCCACTCATAAAAGGCTGTCATTTCCATTATCATCAAAACACTTTCTTACACCTCAATACTAGCCTATCATGCTTTGCCATATACTCTCCTATATAAACATTACCCTCTTCACCACTACTTTTATCACCTCAAATATGTCTTCTCCTAGAAACTATGGTGAAAAGTCTCACAAATCAATCATTGATTCTTGGAGACACACTCATTTCTTACATACTCACCTCCTTTATCACCAAATCACTCTCTACCTACATACCCACCATCATCCTCAAATCCTTGATAACCCTCATATGCCACCCTCCAACTCACCAAATCCTTCACATCCTCCTCCTTACACCCACACACTTCTATTCCCAAATCTTCATGAAAACCGGTTTTGCATAACTCTACACCTTTTAAAATCTTCTGATATCAATATCCCACAGCAATCGAATTAACCTGTCATTCACCTTCTTCTACACCGGTCCCACTCCACCCTCCTTTCCATGACCAAGTCAACTCACTCAACTTTTGTCATTGTTGCTTGGGTACGAGAAAACCATTAAAATACATTAAAAGATGTCCTTAACCAAATAAATCTTCACTTAATTTGGGCCCCTCAACTCTTTTTCCTTCATCCATCACTACCAACTCTCCTTGAAATATCTTTTTTGAAGTCAAGAATCATCTACTAGTCTACTCTCATTAGATGACCTAATATGTTATGTTATGATTGTATCTTTATGATTGTGTATGCTTGTATTCATATATATTGTCCTTGTGACTATATATGGTTTCTATTAGCATTGTTATCTTCTAAAAGTGTGGATTGCATCCTTAAGATATTTGTCATCTATGTTTTTTGTATTGCTCTTGTACCTCTAAAAAATCTTGTAGTTATAGCAAACAAATTATCCATAATCATCCCTTTGGTGCCGTAACCAAGGGGGAGATTACATCAAGGGGGAGTCCATAATCGACTACTTTCTTTCTCTCTACTCCAATCGACGAATCAAACCTTTGTGGATTCGACAAAAAGGAGGGAGAAGTAAGAATATAAACTCATTAATAATTTCTAAACCATTAAATTTTATGACTAAATGAGTTTATGATTTTTTCATCAACAAAAAGGGGGAGAAATAGTTAATACAAATAATGTCAAAAAACTTTATTTATATTTTTTGACCTCTCAACGTTTTGAGAATAACAAAATGTGAACCCCGTTAACGATAAAATTAAACGTAATATTTATAAATTAATAATCATAAAATTCTATTTCTATGATTAATACTTAAGGTATAATAAACCAAATCCATTAAACATGATTGTGATCAAAAAAATAATTTTTTCTTAAATCTTAAACACCACAAAAAATGTAGTTATAAAAAAATAAAAACAAATTATTTATTAATTAAAAAGAAATGTTTTATATAAAAACATTAAATTTGGAATTTTAAAATTTTCCCACTCCAAAAATGGAGGGTTTCCATAACATATACAACCTTCACCACAAAAGGACAAAAAAAGGGAGTGTAGTCTAGTGGAGTCCCCCTTATCTATTAGGGTGTATCCCGCCGGGACCGCCACCGATCAACCCACGCAATGGCTACTTTTTTATCCCCTATAAATACTGGGCCACCCCTTTCAAATTAGACTTCCTCTTGTCAAGATTACCAATCAGATCTAGTTTTCTCTCTTCATCCTTTTCTTTCTAAAACACAATTCTTGTAACCACCTAACATATCTTGATTATTGTTTCAAGTGATTAATTCCTTTCTTCCTCCCTCTTCACCATCTAATCAATGCACGAGAGAGAACATTCGTATCTTCTACTAACGAAGTGTTATCAAGTGATCTTTCTTATCTTCTCTTCTTCAAGATCACAAACATCCATTAAGATTTATTTTGTGTTTTTTATTAATTGGATCAAGTGTAGATCCAAGTGTGAGTAGGTTGTAATTTGGTGTGATATGGATTATGTGTCAATCCAAGAGGTAAATCTTGTGAGTGTTTGAAGACTAAGATTAAACTTAGATTGGTATTCTAGCTAAGATTAGGACACGACATCTAGCTTATGTTAGAAAATAAATTAACGACGATTGTAAACGTTTTCTCCGCCTAAAAGGAGCATGTTGACATAGTGAAATCTCGAGGAGTGCTCAGGGAGTGGAGTAGGAACGAGAGGTGCTTACGATGCCGAACCACATAAATCTCGATGTCTTGGTTTGAACGTTTCTTTCTTTATCTTTGACTTATAACTTTGGCATTATTTAGATAGTTTTAGTTGTGATTCAATATTGTTGGTTTATTGACATACATCTTCGAATCAAACTATTTCATAACAAAATCTTTTTAAAAACGATAATTAACCAGTAAAACTATTCAACCCCCTGCCCCCCCCCCCCTTCTAGTTTTTCTACACGTTATGCTGCTGGAAGAATGGCCCTTTTGTAATCGAATTTGTAGTAAACCATAATTTTTTTTAGGTTTATAATTATTGATCTGGTAAAAGGTTCGTCTCATCAAGTCCAGGGTTAGAGAGTTGGAAGTACAAGTTTGTTAGGGTATTCTTGTTCAAAAACCCTAATATTTGGCCGTCACTCGTATTATACTTTTTGGTCAATTATACAGCCGATTGTTGCTATGGTATGGCTGTCTTCGTTTGTTTGGGCGTTTGATTCATGGGGTTTTGATTGTGAATATTATTTTACCCTAATCGCTGCCTATTTATGGAAGTTTGGTGTTAGTAGTGGGATGATAATATAACTTGCATGATTTCATTCATTATCTATATCATGTGTTCATCCATGGAAGTTGATTATGGGTGTTTTGGTGATTGTTTGGGCATCATGTTCTCTATTATGTTACAATCATTGATATTGGAAGCATTATTGGGATCAGATTTGATGGCGTATTTCATTACCCAAGTTATAGGGTTTGAAGTGTATATCCGGATACTTTTGCATGTTTAATGGATGAGTTTTAAAGTGTTATACATACATGTTAAGGATGACCTCAGTTCATGATGCGATTATGGGTATATCTAGTGCTAGTATTGCTAGAAGTGCCTTTTGTTCCATGACGCATTGAGTGCATTCCTATCAAGTTTTTTCTACAAATTATTGGAAGACAATTAGACATGCTATCTTGGTTTGTGATGCACTTATAAAATGGAAGCTCTATGTCTTCTTCACTGAGTAAAGCTGAATTCGTCACTTGATTTTGGTTTGACGAATTGAAGTTGTTAGCTATGGAAACTATCGGAATTTATGGCTAAATCCCTATGTTTTAGGGATTTGATTTGACTGGAATTAATGTGCATCTTGATATATTTTGGGTATTTTGACTGGAATTAATTCCAGTCTTGACTGGAAAAAAAATATATTTTTCGTCTTTTAGTGAATTTATTAAATAAATAAAATAAAATAATTAAATATTATTTTATTATTTAAAATCAAAAATCATGTTTTTAAGAAATTATTTAAGTATAAACTTTTTACAAAATTTCGACATGACTCGTACGTTTATACAATGTTTTCCAAGGTTTCAAACCTTATTTTCAACATTTTTCACAAATTCGACACTTTTCGACAAAATTTCCTAATCTCAATCGTTAACGCTTACCAACACGTTTTTCCCAAAATATCGTTCAATATCACTTCGTAAATACATTTCCACTTTCAAAAGTCCATCAAAATTCTCATAACTACTACATATCGCTTATTGGGCCTTAAGGCCCAACAAGGGTCCATTAGGATATAAATAAGTCGACAATACTATTTAAGTCCAAAACCAATGTCCATTTACATATATAAGTATATACTTATATGTAGAAATAATCCGGACCACAATAAGCCCTCCCATTAAGCCGCGGCTCAAATAGACTTATTGGGCCGTGAGTTCATAAACTTCAAAATACGTATATTAAGCTTTAAAATAAGCTATTAAGCTACGCATCGCTTTTGGTTACTACCATAAGCCTCAAAAATAGTTCACAACATACGCCATAACACAAAAATAATCAAAATCTTTCCTAGTGATTTTGGGAATCCATTCGTGGCCTATAAGCCCAAATAAGCCAAGAAATAGCTTAAAAATAAGCCCGAATAAGCCATACAAGATACTATAAAAAATAAGCATTCTAGCATCATATATTATTCAACCATCACGAACATGACATCAAAGCTACAAAAACCTTCTTTTTCCTTTTCTTTTTACCCGAACCAAACACCCCCTTTTTCTTTCGTTTCGCTTCCAAAAATCAGTTTTCACAACGATCAACTTGTACAACTAACATCCATGCATCAAAATAAACCCAAAAGGACAAACGAAATTTAAATTTGAAAACTTACAAGAAAATTTTCAAATTTGTAGTTTTCGACACGAACCGGACAACCCAAACGTTGTTTAAATGAGTAACCAAACACTAGAATCAACCCTAAATATTTATGTCTTTATGTTTTCTTGATCAAACTTTAAAAATTATGAGAGTGTGTGTGTTGTAGGTGCGGACGAACACAAGGGAGAAAGGAGAAGATATTTTTTTGATTTTAAAAATGAACTATGTGTAAAAATCAGGATAAGGAAAGCATCTTATGTACAATTTGGATAAGGTTAGCTAAAATTAAGTCACCTTGTCTCCCTAGTCTTCTTTTGACCGGCCATGGTATCCCATGGGGTCTCGGGCCTTTCTTTTCATGTCGGGATCACTTAAATACTCGTAAAATTTACCCCAAAGTTAATTAGCATTTTTATTCACTTTAAAAATACTTTTCCATTAACCTAGAGTATTTACACGACATATTTTCACTTTACACCTTCAAAACTCATTTGGACATTAACAGACGTGTCAGACTCGTTTTTCGGCATTTCTCAAAATTCACGGGTCAAATCACCCGAAATACACATAACACAATAATACCTCCCAAAAGGGATTATTAATCACAATAAAACACAATTCATCACATATCTCATAAAATTACCACCGTCAACACGGTACAAAAACCTAAATAAACTGACAAAAGTCAAATAGTCAGAGGACTATAAATGAAATATTCAGAACACAAAAAGGGCAAAGGTTACACAACCAATGCCTTGTATTTAGGAAGCATTCAACAATTGCATTCTTCATTGACACATCTTGATCAGTAATAACAGCTTCTAGATCCTTCCCAAAAGCTTCTTTGAATTGTTTAAGTAGCCATAAGTAAGCTCCAGCAGTCTCATCAGCATGCAAACGAGAGGCAAATGTAATGCAACGGTTATGATGGTTGATACCCGTAAACGGAACAAATACCATCTGATACCTTTATTTTAATAAAATATTAACAAATTAATAATTCAAATAGAACAACAATTAAACAAATTTTAAAGATAAAGAAATGAATGTACTTGTTAGATCGAAATGTCGCATCAAAAGATACTATATCATCAAATGTAGCATAGTTTTTGATAGCTTCATCATCAACCCATAAAATCCCAACCAACCGATCATCATCACCTAAGACAAAAATCTAAAAAAGTAAGAAACTTATACTAAATAAACCGAAATGAATAGTAATATTGCACTAAATATACAAAAACACGTATTTAAAGTTTGATGCACTAGAAAATAAACCTTAATGCACTAGAAAATAAACCGAGTAAATTACGCCATTCGTCCATGAGGTTTAGGCCAAATATCTGATTGAGTCATTATCCTTTTTTATTGCCTAATTGATCCTTACAATGAAACTATGCAACATCGTCAATCCCTATCGTCCAATTCATTTATCTTTCATCATTAACTCTTCCCACATGCCTTGCACATGAGGGTAATATGGTCATTTCACATATAAGGATGAACGGTGTTACACATAATTTATCTTTTCTTAATTTCTTAATTTCTTTATTATTATTTTTCAATATTTTTTATTTTTTATTTTTATTAATTTAAGTATTTAATTATTATTAATATTGTTAAATTTCATAAGTCAAAATTCCAATTAACAATTTGCTTAGTTTCCTTTTTAATTTTAAATCTTTATAGCACAATTCGAAATACTAGAAATATAAAAATCTTAATCAAAATACAAAGATCCCAACTGCAAAAATATAATCCATACACTATGTTTATTGTCATCGTAATTTAGTTAAGTCACCCTCCTAGATCAATACAAAACTTAACAATCCAAATCTACTCTCTTTTTTCACTGGTCTAAAGACCCTCGTACCAAAAATGGTGAAATAAAAATGAAACAAAACAAATCTAAACATCACATAGTATTTAAAACTCACATATATAAAAAGAAAACCCATTTAAACATTGCCTTTTCTCTTTATAAATAGAAGTGCAGTAACTAGATCTGGTGAGAGTAAGAAGGTTTTGTTTTTGATGGAGATCGGTGTTCGTTAACTCAAAACCGACTACATTCGGGACCGAATAACCAACGACGACACCGTGTTTGTTTTAGAGATGGCGTAACAGATCTGTTAGAAGGTGATGATGGCGTAGCACATGTGTTAGCGGCTGGTGATAGCATATATGGTGGGTCGTTAGTGGTTGCGAATTAGGTGGCGTGGGTATATGGGGTGGTGATGTATGGTTGGTGTTGAGGTGGTGTTGTATGATTGGTGTTGGGGGTGTTGAGGTGGTATTATATGGTTGGTGTTTTTGGTGATGGTGACGAGCGACGATGGATGTGAGTATTAAAAAGGAGGCGAAAAGACATTGAAAGGTGTGTGAGTGACATTAAAAGTTAGGTGGATAATGAATTTATTTAACAAGTACAAGAAATATTATGAAATAACCATATTACTCTCGTGTGCAACGCATGTGGGGAGAGTTAACGATGAACGATAACTGAATTGGGCGATAGGGATTAACGGTGTTACATAGTTTCATTATAACGATCAGTGCATCACCTTAATGCACTAGAAAGTGTTATCTACCCAAATAAACGGTGTTATTAAACGGTGCATCACCTTCCACAGGGACGAACGGTGTTATTTACTCAAATAAACCTTACTGCACTAGAAAATAAACCTTAATGCACTAGAAAGTAACCAAATATGCAATAAAGTATCAAGTGCATCACCTTTATAATAATTGACATATAAACCAGGCGAACGAAGTTTTCGGTTAAGCAACTTCTCAACGGCCATTTGAGAATCTTGATCACCAATAAAAACACTAAATTTCTTCTTTCGATTCTTGCAGCCGTTGACTATTACACCAACTTTATTAAAATCCACCATGAATCTGTTTCATCAACCTAAAACTTATAGCATGACCAAAATTTGCATTCAAAACTTGATAAAGAAATTGATGCTTCACATAACCAATATTCCTTGAATTCTTCATAAAAATCATATCCTTTTCCGCTACAAGTGGGTCGTTATGTCCATCTACGAGTTTGGTAACCACAAACATATTTCTTGTTTTCTTAATTGTAAGTGACGCTAAACATGCATCCATACCTAAACGAAGGCTTCCTTTTGGTTTGCTTTTTCTTAACATCATTAAACCTAAAGGAAACATCACTCACATTACTTTGTTTCGAGATATCATCATTTAAACTATTATCGCCATGTTTCTCGCTCGAATTCGGAAGAATGAAATTCCTTCTATTACCATATTATATTATATGTATATGTTTTATATGCTATATTGATGTATATTTATGTATATGTATATATTATATTTTTATACCACTTATTGTATATATATATTATTTTATTATATTATATATTTTATATATATTTATATTATATATTTATATATAGTAAATATATGTTGATGTATGATATTTTGTATATGTATATGTATATGTAGCTAATACTTTTATATATATATATATTTTATTATATTATTATATTATATTTATATTTTATATATATTTTTATTTTTATGTGTTGTGTGTGTTGTGTGTGTGATGTATATGTATATTTTATGTATGTATGTATATATATATATGTACTATATATTTATGTATTATTTTTATATTGTATTTGTATATTTTTATATATATATAGTATAGATTTTATATATATATGTAATTTTATATTTAGAGGATGGGCTTTAGAGAAAACTCATATTTTGTAGGAAATCCTAGAAAACAAAACTATCAAGTAGAGTTTGCCTATATGTCAACACTTCAAGGTAGAAATGATAATTTAAAAAAAGAGGTGCTAGGTAGAACTAGTTATAGATTCATTTTTTACTCATCACAACAGATTCTTAATCTACTCCGACCTTGTACAAACACGCATTGCTCAAATTGGTTCGTTCGACCACAACGGTTCGACACCACCACCACGTCGACCACAACGGTCTCACCTAAATAAACAACACACATAACCCTTCCCGTATCACCGTTGCATGCATCGTTCCGGTCACACACCTGTGCTTATGCTCGGTTCGTCGTTAGCACTGTAACAGTCACCGACGATGGCAACAACGTTCCATCTTTCAGGTAATATAAGCCTTAACTAACTAATTGTATAATTAATCATGTAATTTGAAGCGTGAATCATCTGACAATGAGGAGAAAGTAAGATGTAACTTGAAAGTAAACTATTTTTGCTAATTAGTCAATTTTAAATTGATGATTTGATTATTTTTGAAGTTTTGTTGTAAGTTTATCAACATATAAACATGTTTTATCTCTGATATGGAACACATTTGGTAGAAAAAAATGCATAAAAATGTGTTTGTTGAAATTGCACACCATGTGTTTGATATAATGTCTGAATGTATTTCATTATTACATCTGAACTAAACATTCACACACTTGTTAGTTTGATTCGGGCATCACTTAATTACAACGTTTCTTTTGTCGGTATTGCATCAAAAACTGGGTTACAACATAATAAGAGCATTATGTTATAAGTTAGTAAATCTGTTAGTTTGATTATTGAATCTAAAATAAGTGTTAGCGCATGATCAAGGTGTCACATGAACTGTTACAACATTTGTTTGTCATTAGTGCATACAAAAATGTATTATTGCATTTATTATTATGATAATATCAGTATGTTAAGTTAGAGCATTTGTTTGTTTGTGTGGTTAGTGCAACAATTGAAAAGGTTAGGGCATCTGTTTGTTTGTTTGTTTGTTTAAAGCATATGTTTTAATATTGTATTAAGAAATTAGTTTGTTTGTTTAAGGAATATGTTTTAAGAGTGTATTAGGGCATCAATTTAAGACTGTATTAGGGCATATGTTTAAGACTATATTAGGACATCAGGGTAGTTTGTTTGTTTAAGGAATATGTTATAAAGAGTGTGTTAGGGCATCAACTTAAGATTGTATTAGGGCATCAGTTTAAGAATATATTAGGGCATCAGGGTATTAAAATATCACATCAGTTTGTTTATGTAAATATGTATTAAAAGTGTATTAGGGCATCAGTTTAAGACTATATTATGACATAATTTTTTTGTTTAAGAAATATGTTTTAAGAGTGTATTTAGGCATCAGTTTAGAAATGTATTAGGGCATCAATTTAAGACACTAGTAGGGCATCAGTTTAAGACTATATTAGGGCATCATTGTGTATGTTTAATGCATCTATTTGTAAGAACGCTGTTAAAAAAGGTATAATATTTTAACCATCATAATAATGGAACAAGTAGAACAGACATGATGGGTCAAAATTGGTTTGAGTTAAAACTAGGCATTTTGTTTTTTTTCTAACTGATAGAGTTAAATCCCTTTTAGTTGATTTTCTACTAAACCTTTTGAGTAGTTATTATAGAAAGAACTTTTGATCCCTTACTTTCTTTTGGCGCATAATTGATTTCTCCTGATGATTTGTTGCGGGCGTGTTCGCCGAGAGAAGTTTAATCTTTGTAGAAAACTAAGAAAACCAAACTATAGGGTAGATTTTTAAAATGTAGTAAACTTGAGGGTTAAAATAAAAAAATTGAAAAAAGGGGAAAACAAACCTGCTACCACCACTCTCTCATTTCACAGACCGTCTTTTTACCCCAAAACACAAACACCGGTTAACAATTCCGATCAAAAATAGACCGATCGAAAATCCAGTTACTTGTTTTTGATCAAATAACATAGCAAAAACATAGATTATCTATGCTTTCCGGATAAATTACAACAACTAACTGATCAAATAGTCCGATAAAAAACAATAGTAAGTCTGTAACTATTAATTGTTTAATTTTTATGTTATTTTTTTGCGTTATTGGGTAAATTTGATCATAATTAGTATTATTGTGAATGTGTGTAAAATTAGGGCATCGGTGTATATTCATCTTAGGGAAACTTTGTGTATAAAATTACATTTTAGTGAATTTATGTAAAAAAATATGTCACGGCATTTGTTTGTTTGAATTGGTGCATCAAATTAGCTTTGAAGTGTATTGTTTTACTATATGTCAATTGAACATTTATATCTTTTAAAACGTGTACACAAATCGCTTATAAGTTGTTAGTTTCAGTTTATGCTAGTATTATTGTTGAGTTGGTAAATTATATGAGACTTTGTATTATTGTTCAATCATGACATATTAAGGAATCAATGTGTATGATTAGTTCATCTTTAGACATATTAAGGCACGAGTTTGTATTTTCATTCTTCATTGTTGGACATACCTTGGGCATATGTTTGTATGTTAGTGCATTATTGAACATACTAGAGCACGAGTGAATATGTTTGTATGTTTAGTGCATCGATGAACATATCATATTAGGGCATCCGTGTGTATGTTTAGTGTATCCATTTGTATGCTTATCATTGGTCATAGTAGGGCATCTGTTTGTATGTTTAGTGCATCTATTAACATATTAGTTGCATATCATCTTGTTCTACAGAATGCTTATGAGTTGCATATCATCTTGTTCTATGCTATAAATAGGATCAGTATTTCTTATCAAACCTACTATACTGTTGTTCCGTATGCTAGAATTGGTGAAGCTTTACTATTTGTTTCTTTAAAGGATCTTACAAGATCTAAATCTCAAGTTTGATGGAGTGAATACATAATATAAAGATCTGGTATGTTAATCTAATACGATATTTCAAATATATCTGTGCTATCATCTTGGAAACCTGTTAACATGTTCGCTTTCAGGAGATTGTTCTTGCACAAACTGAATTGAAAGGGTTTGAACGTAGAATTTAAATGGAAGAAAGAGTGAAGTGAAACATGGCATAAAAGGACTTGAGAAGCTGATGAAGACTGTTGCTAATACCCAAACCGCTCTTTAACTGCTCTTCAGTGAAACGCCACATGTTGATGCTGTCATTTTGATTATTGGAGGTAGTCCAGGTCGGCCTAGACATGTATATGATGTGTCTTTTTCACATGGACAAGGGTGTTCGATCTGATCCTTCTGATTTTACTAGAACGAGAGTGGCCGAAGGGATTTTAAGAAAGGTTTTGTCTAGAAGTTCTCTGTTCTTCATGTATCCCTGATATCATAGAGTCTAATATTTGACCTTTGTAACAGGCCATCAGGACACTGGTATCTAAAGGCGCTGCATCTGATACTTATGTAGGTATTATTTATCAGCTGGAAACTTGCGTCACGTAAACCATGAGCTTTTTGGAACTGGGGAGAGTTCAAAACTATATTGAATCTTTGCAAATTTATAGTCTTCTCTAAGTTGTTTATGCTAGACAAAGCTCATTCTTCTTTCAATATGCCACAACATTTTCTACCCAAGCGTGATTTTAGATACAACAGAAAGGTAATATTTCTCACTGAAGCAGGCATAACATATAAGTATGCATTTACTTATTGCTGGGACCTTGCAGGTGGGTTCTGCAGATTATCACATTCATTATTATGACCTAAGAATATAAGTAAACCATTACATATATTTAGTCAGCACCGAAAAGTTGTAGATGCACTGGACTTGTACACACAATAGCTGTTTATCTGATGTTTTGGGTTGATTCCAGGTGCTTTTGTTGGATGCTCACTTGAAGGAAGCATGGAAACGACATGAATACAAGAAAATTGCAAAAAAGTCTATGAGGTTGTTTATCTTCAAGACTATCCTCGATATCATCATTTAGCTCAGATTTCAGAAAATTCTATGCAAGTTGTTTGTGATTGTAAAGGTAAATTGCTACTTCTGATAACTTTGTTTTCACGACAACTATCCAGGATATGTATGAATTAAGACATCTATGTTCATTTATATTGCATCTATGTGCCTTTTAAGTGCATTAGTTTTTGAGCAATCGTGCATTACCCTAACAACCTCAACCTGGCGGTATGTTTCTAGCTCCGCTAATGGCAACTCAATATAAGTTTAGTTTATTTAGTGTATTTATTTAGTCTGATATAATGTTTGAATATGTGTTTGAGATCATCTATGTTGGTGACGATTTGTAGGATGAGTGCATATGGTAAAATGTAGGAGTGTTTGTTTCGAGTGATATTTCATTCATTTTTATAAATCTATAGATGATATTCGCTAATTGCAGTGTTTATAAGGGCAAAAAGGCACAAAAATGTAATTAACTTGCCTTATTGTTTCTTAAAAATTAAGGCATCTGTTTGTTAGTATTAGGGCATCTGTTTGAAATGATTCAGGGCATATATTTAGTTAGATTTAAGCGTATGTATGGCAAATGTTTAGGGCATCTGTTTTAAATGATTTAGGGAATCTGCTTTAAATGATTTAGGGCATCTATTAAGGCATCTGTTTGGTTCAGTTGTTTATGCAAATGACTAGAAATAAATGAATTATCCTCAAGTAGTTGCTAGTATTTGGTTCAGCTATTAGGGCATCTATTTAAATGATTTAAGGCATTTGTTTGGTTGAGCTGTTTGGTTAAAAAATTAGATTTAAGGCATTTGTTTGTTATTAGGGCATTTTTTTAAAATTAGATTTAAGGCATTTAGTTTAGCTATTAGGGCATATGTTTGTATATGAATTCATTGTTTGGTTAAAAAATTAGATTCAAGGCATTTGTTTGTTAAAACATTAAGGCATCGGTTTGTTAATATTAGGGCATCTGTTTGAAATATTTGAGGGCATATAGTTAGTTAATTTTAATATTTCAGGGCAAATGTAGCGTTCAGGCTTGTTTACCGGTGGTTTGACCATTTTAAATCTGTCTTAAGCATGTGAAACTTGCTATCACATGTAAATTTGAAATTACTTACTAAGAGAACCTAATAAGATCCTTTAATACACATAAGAGAAACATGGATAAATTAGACAAGATAGTGTTTCACTGAATATGACTCTCCGACGAAGTTGCTGGAAGATAAATCATATTCATTTGTTACAGGGTGAAGTAGATATACGCCATCTTCAGGTACTTAGATTTGAGAGGTAGCTAAATTACGTCATATGAATTTCAGTGCTTTCTAACATCATATGGTGCTATAAGGGGTGTTTGGGATCGGTTACTATACTTGCTTATTTGGTTAATGCTTAAAAAAAGCAATTTCAAACTGTTTTTCTTTAACTTATAAAAAATCAAATAAGTAATTTAGGCAAGCTATCCTAAACCCGTTCAAAATTTCTTGTATTTTATATGAAAATGCATTAAGCAGATATAAACGCTCTCATATAATCTAACAATATTTGATATTACATTAGGCACTCGATAAGTGTCAACTTGAAGATGAAGTGATGAACAAGGAAAGGAAACTCGACTCACAAGGTCGATCTTGTTCATAGTCTTCACATTAAGCATTTTCAACTTTTATTATAGTCTCTTATTAGTTTTCATTTGAAACAAATAGTTACTGAGAATGGAGAGAACTAGAGTGTGGGTTAAAGGTAGCTTGTATGCCTAGGGTGTGTGCTACTCATAAAAAGGAAAGTCTTGGTACCTGACGAAGCTACTACATTAGTCAACTGCAACTGATGGAATGATTCAAGGCATCTATTTGAATCATAACATATTAAGTATATCATAATTTGTATTATTGTTGAATCATGACATAAGGAATCTATGAGTTCGATTAGTGCATCTTTATACATAGTAAGGCACGAGTTTGTATGTTTAGTGCATCGTTTTTATATTTAGTGCATCGTTTTTGGTCATACCTTGGGCATATGTTTGTATATGAATTCATAGTTTGGTTAGAAAAATAGATTTAAGGCATTTGTTTGTTACAAAGTTAGGGCATCTGTTTTAAATTATTTAGGGCATATGTTTGGTTCAACTATTTATGCAAATGACTAGAAATAATTGAATTCTCCTTAAGTAGTTGCTGGTGTTTGGTTTTATATGGGTGAATGTAACAGACGTGATATGGATTTGAATAAAAGTTTTATTTCGAGTGTTTCTATATAATCATGGTTGGACAATACAAATCATTATATTCAAGGCATTTGTTTGTTAAAAAATTAGGGCATCTGTTTGTTAATATCAGGGCATCTATTTGAAATGATGTTTAGGATACTATTAAAAACGTGTTAGGACATCAGTTCATAACTATTTTTTGGGCATTTGTTTAAAAATATATTGAAGCATCTGGATATCATGAAAACTATTAAATATGGAGATTATTAAATACGAAGATCATTAGATTCAAGGCATTTGTTTGTTAAAAAATTAGGGCATCTGTTTGTTAATATTAAGGCATTTGTTTGAAATATTTCAGGGCATATATATAGTTAATTTTAAGCGTATGTATGACAAATGTTTAGGGCGTATGTTTTAAATTATTTAGGGCATCTGTTAGGGCATCTGTTTGGTTCAGCTATTTATGCAAATAACTAGAAATAAATGAATTGACCTCAAGTAGTTACTTAGGGTTTGGTTACATATGGGTGACCGTGATTGACCTGATATGGATTTCAATAAAAGTCCTGTTTCGAGTGTTCTTATATAATTATGGATGGACAATGCAAATCATTAGATTCAAGGCATTTGTTTGTTAAAAAATTAGGGCATCTTTTTGTTAATATTAGGGCATCTGTTTGAAATGATTAAGGGTCTGTTTGAAATGATTCAAAAAAATATCTGGTTGACCCGTAACTTTTTAGACCTAATTTGGTTGACCCGTAATTTTTTTTCCAAAAAAATAAAAAATACTTGTAAAGCTATATAACATGCTGATTATAATTATATGGCTAACAGATTGAGTTGGTGATCACTCGAAGCTTTTCAGGAAAAGTTAGGCTGCTATTTGTTACACGAGAGTTTTTAACGTGCTTGGTAATGGAACCTGTGTGTATTAAAATGACATATTAAGGCATCTGTGTGTATTAGCGCATCTGTGTGTATCAAGAGAGATTAAGGATGAGTATAATAAGGCCAGTAACGTGGCTAAAGAGACGATTTCATCCATCAAGATAGTTTATTCATTTGTGGGTGAAAATAAGACCATCACAGAGTACGTAGATGCTTGGCAAGGCACTGTGAAGTTGGGTTTAAAAAAGGGTTGGCTATGTCTACACAACTAACTAGAACAATTTCTAGAAGAAATGTATATTATGGATCTGAGATTTTTTTTCTTTTTTATATCGTTTTAAGGTGGATAACCGAAAAATCATCTACCACTGATACAATGAAAAAATGCATTTATTGACTAAACTAATTGTATCACTATTGAAGATGATTGATATGATGTGGCTACATCAGTATTCAGCATAGATAGAATGGTAAGAAAAGCCGCATATATTTTTGAAATAAAAGGCGCATCAATGCTTAACAAAAAGTGATGTGTAACAGACATATTATGCATCATAGTAATTTAATTTATTAAAAAACACTTAACCGTTTATAAAAAAGGGCATCAAAGTTCAAAAAGTTATTAGTGCATCAATATAGATAATAAGGGTGTATCACAGTTGAAGAAATTTCAATATACATGAAATAAAACCGAAAGATATATCATATATAAAGTGCTCATCATCCCAATGAGAATTTAATTGTAGAAGTATCAAATAATAAATCTTGTATATACAAAGTGTTCCTCATACCGATGATGATTTATTTGTAAAAGTTTCAAATACGGATTAAATTACATAATAGTATCAATCACATATACTATAAAAGAAAATTGTTGTTGATAGCAGTTTTGAGCTTCACGAGATGAACGAGTTGGTTGTTTTTCAAGCTGCTTGCTAGTGTCATTTTCTGGGTAAAGATGAATTGTGTCATTCCTTCTTCCAGCAATTTATGAGCTCGAGTAAGTTAGGAGCTCCAGCTTTCTTCCTTAAGGTCTCGTCCATATTCTTCCACTTTTAGCAAGTGTCGCTACATTTGTTCTTTGATTCATTAGGTACTTTAATCGTCACTTCAGTTGGTTCAGTCACACCAAGCATAAAACAAAAACATTTATAATGAGCAAGCCATCAGATTTTGAATGCCATTTAGTTTATTTCTTCTTAGCAAAGTACCAATTTTTGGCGAATTTAGCATCAACTAATAAATCAACTTTGACGATATTTTTGCCATCAAAAGGCTTTGGCATGCAATATACGACTATAGCTTTTGCAACCTCGGCTGAATTTGTTGGCCCTTTTAGTATCACTTCATCATGAACCTGTGTTCAAAACATCATTTTCAATATAAAAAAGCTGATTATTTGACTCCTAAGTAAATCATAATAGATAAACATGCATCCACAACCTAAGGGCCGAGAAACACGCACTTGTAAAAGCATCTTCCACCCAAGCACTTTTAGCCGCACGGTTTTTAGCTATTTCCAACATGGCACACATAACAACATCTGCAAACAGTACCTTGTTCAAAATATATACAGTTAAAACAATTTATCAATTAGATAACGGGTTACAACAGATGATAATGAATAGTAGTAGATGTTCAAAGAACCAAAACCTGGATGGGAGTGATAATAGCATCTCGTTTGACGTGGCATCCATTTTACGAGCACGTTCTAACAATGTATATACACAGCCAATTTTACGAGCTTCTATTTTACATGTTTCTTGCCATTTTAGAACTTCTGATCTATTATTATACCATCGAAAACCATTTCTCTTGCTTCACTAACTGAAACCTTCAAACAATAAAATATTAGCCGCGAATTTGGTGATTCAAATTATATATCAATCACGTGCAAGAGCTACAACAGTTTTTACATATTGCAGTTTACCCATATGCAATAATAGCACAACAATTATTAACTATGAGGCATCACAGTTATTCACTCAGATACACCGAAATGACGCTTTATAATTTTTAACTACGATGCACCTATTCTTAAAAACTATGATGCATTAGTTTATGAAACAGTGATGCACATGGTTTTCTTAAGAATGATGCACTTATTATTATTGATTCTCAAACAATGACGAGAAAAACCTCAAACTCAATAAAATTATTGCATCACTTTATTAACTTAGATGCACTAAATCATTCATAATACTATAACCTCAACAAATCACTAAAACTATTCGATGTAATCCTCCAAAGAGTGGATGATTAGCAATTTAAGCATCACAGTACGAAATTAGAGCGTCACAATTATAAAATTTCACTGAGACATTTTATCAAACACCTTTTGTGCAGTTGTATAAACATGTTTTCCAAGCATTTTGTTTCTTTATTCCGTTTCAAATAACTATTCTATACAGTGTAGCGTGTCAATAAACTATACAATCGGTTTATATATGAACAAACATGATTATTACCGAAGCAAATTTCAATAAACAAACCCTATCTCATAACGAACAAAAATATGTATAATTAATCCCTAACTTATACATATATATATAATTATACTCTGAAAATAACATATTTAGATAAACAAAAACACAAAAACGAAACAAATTATTAAAAAATACAAGCAATAAACATACCAAAAAGATTAATATAATCAAAGTAATCGACGATACATCCAGGGAAATGATGGTGAACGGTGGTTAATGGCAGGAAACGATGATGAACGGTGATTATTGGTGGGAAACGATGGTGAATGATGAGGATGAGTAGTGAACGGCAGGGATGGTTATGAATGTGTGGTAGGGAGAAAAATAGGCTGGTAAAAAAAGAAGAAAAAAAAAATGAGACAAAATTAGGCATTATATATGAAGTGGTATCAAGTTACAAAATAAACCTTAGAAAAAACAAAAAGTTACAGAATAGTCCCTGTAGCTTTGGTGCGAAAAAGGGGAGGGGAAGTTGTATTGTTTTCTAAGTTTTCTACCAAAGGGAGGTTTTCTCACGATCCCATCTCTATCATAAATAAATATACGGCCAGAAATACGTGAGCCTATGGGGGCACACACGTATACACAGATGATACGTTTATTAATGTAATTAATATATTTATTGTATATATTAATTATATTAATATGTTTCACGAAATAATTTAAACGGTCTTTAATTATAACAAAGGCGCGATTGACCTTAGCAAAAACCCGATGCAACATTCTCATACCAAACACATCGAAATTCGTCACCACTTTCTTCGTGATAATGTCCAGAAAGGACATATCTCAGTCGAAAAAGTGTCGTATGTCGACAACATCGCCGACATTCTTACTAAACCCCTTAAACGTGAATCGTTTAACTATCTATGTCTTGGTTTACGAATGATGAAACACATTTCATAAATCATATTAGCCCGCTTCTCCTTTTTCTGTCTCAACTCTAGTCTGTGTTTCATTCCGTGTCGTGACAACTTGAATACTTCATCCGAAGTACTTTAAGCATTTTTAATTTGAGAAATGAAAATTAAGATGTCACTCTTCTTCGTAAAATTTTCGTCAAAAACTGAGTCTAAAACCTTTTACTGAGGGCGGCCCCCATACCATAGGCGGCCCCCTAATATATTTGGGACTGCCAGGCATTATGAGACCGCCATTAGCAGACTCCCATCTTTTACACTTACCTAAAATATTTCAATTCACTAAACCAAACACACCCCTTCCTCTCTGCAAGTGACGAACACAAACACAACCACTCAAAAACTCAAAATCACCCATTAAAACACAAATTGAAGATAAAATCAACACCTCAGTGATGGATTTGTTCTTCGCATGAGATCTTTAAAAGTTATCCGTAATTTTAAAGCACCTGATATGTTGACTTCTTTTTAAAGTATCATTTTTTATGTCATAAATAAAAGAGAAATTAATCATGTGGTTACAAATATGAAGTTTTATATGGCAGAGAAATCACAAGAAAGTTAGATGCACACATAATGATTCAATGAATTTTTATTAGTTTAAATGTTTAAGTTTAATTTCATTTTTGTTTAAAAAATAGGAAAAAATAGGATTAAACTGTCTTTCCTTTTAAAGCTTTTGTATGTTCATGAGATTAAAATAACATGACTAAAGTGTTTTTTCTTTTAAAGCTCTCGTATGTTCATAAGATTAAAATAACATGACCTACTTGTTTTATTAGTTGATAGAAGTAGTTTTTATTGTTATGTAAGTATTTACACGGAGTACATAATTGTCAAATAGAGAACTACAATGACCGACTACAGAATAGTACATGTGCATATGTAAAAAATTAAAGGATATTGACCATATAAAATAATACAGGTTCGTCCCATGCCTTTTTCAATTTAGTGTGTATATGTGTTTTGCTAGATTATACATATACGTGACACTACTTGTAATGATTAAATTCATTTGCATCATTTGATGTAAGAAATGATTGTGCATATGTGTTTTGTGAGTTGTCGTGTTTAAATAATTCGTTTATTTGCTGCTTGTGGTCACAGGTACGAATATGATGAGAAATATGAAGTGTGCACATGTGTTTTGTACAAACTCTTTAGCGAGAGGGTAGTTATGATAAAGAAGTAAAGCGTAAAGACACACGTGCATGCAGTAGATACAAGTGCACATAAAATAACTTGAGTACGTATATATAAGGGCATATGGAGGAACTCAAATGCACATATACATACAAAGAAATCAAGAGTCTCTAATGAGGGAAAATACATGTGCATATACGGCAACACCAATTTTAAAGATTAGTAGACACGTCTATAGTTTCATTTATTATTTACTTTTAGAATTTTTTTGAATTGTATATCATATAATTTTAGATTTTATGTATTATGTTTTTTTGTTTCGAAATGTATACACACATGTAAAAAAAAAATTGTTTGCTATTCCATGCACTTGTGTAAATATATGTAACCAAAACACATTACAGGTTTAAGAAATTGAACATTAAAAACATATGCAAAATTACATTATCTGAAAAAAAACACATATGCACTTTACCTTTTCAAAACTAAACATGATGAAAAAAATATTTTAAAAAAATGCCTAAAATAGAGGAACTAAAAAAACATTTTTTTATTAGAAAAATTAAAAAAAAAAATTAAATGTAATTTTACCTATATACCTTTTTGAATTAAACTAAAAAGATAAATATTAAAAAAATCTGATTGGTTGATGTTGGTTCTCGCAGTTCTGTACATTCATTTGGTTCTAAAAAGAACCTCACCCAGTGAGACTTTCTTTTCAGAACCATTCTTAGTGCGAGAACTGACAGAACCACCAAAAAACATGCATGCATGCCTTCAATAATTGTACTTTTGCACATATGTTCTAAAAAACAACATATATGTTTTAAAAAAACATAGTTGTTCTAAAAATTTGATAAGAAATTGGAAATACAAATTTTTTTTTGAAGGTGTGCATGTATGTTTTTATAAGGCGTGCAACAACAATATTGCGGTAGTGTGTAAGGTTTTTGTGAAAGAAGAAGAAACATAGTTGAATTCTTACGATTATTGATGATTTTCATGTATTTTTTTTATTTTTAAAAGGCGTGCATGCATGTTTTCACGGCTTGGACCCTAAAGCAATTCGATGTGAAACGACATTCCTGACAACTTTTCAGTTTTGCCCGAGACCTGGAAACGAGCCGAAAAGGGCTAAAACAGCACCGCAAACATTATTCGAACAATATACAACGCGGACACACAAAAACAATTAAATTTGTTATTTAATTATCAGTATTTATTTAATAAAAATATTAAATAAATTATTCATCATTTTAATGAAAAACGTTGCGGATAACGCGAATACTCGAGTTGAAATCCAATTTTTTTTCGGACAAGGTGAAACCGGTTCACAAAACGAATAACAGATATTTTATTTAATGTTATAAAATATTTCTGAAATATTATCAAATAAATACTCATTTTTATCAGAAAAATGATTATAAAAACAATGGCGAAAGTTTCGGGATTTAAATCGTCCGTTAGGTCGCTCAAATGAGTCCCGAACCGTTTTTATAAAAACTATACCAAAAATGTTACACTTTAGGTCCCTCAACTATTAAAACTTGCCACATTTAATATATATATATAAGTTTTATAACTTATAATTTCATTTCCATCTCACACTTATACACACACTCTCACAAAACTCTCTCCCCCTCCCATAAATTCCGGCCACCGGCCAGCCACCGCCGTCACCATCTCCGGCCGCCGGAATACTTTTCCGGCGGGATTTTCCGATCGAGACCAAAACCACTTCTCGTGACCGGATCTACCCGATCCTCTAGGTCACTCTCCCTCACTCGCCCCTCCACACCACCAGTGCCACCGCCACTCTTTCACCTCCACCGTCATCGTCATAACGACACACAAGGGTGTTTGTCTCGGTGACAGCCACCACCCCCCAAGGGTGGTTTTGTTTCGGTGGTAATGAACCACCACCACCAAGGGGTGCTCGTGTTGTGGTTCAACCAAAACCACCACTGCCATCATCATTATCTCATCGTCCTCATCATCGTCATAACAACACCACTAAGGGGTGTTCGTTTCTGTGGCAGTGGGCACCGAAGGTGCGTTCGGTCCGGGTTGAAGCCACCACGACCCACAAGGGTGCGTGGGGTGTCGGGTCCAATCCACCAGCGGGTGTGTTTGTTCGGTATGGTTTGTTTATAAAACAAATAGGGTGCGTTTGATTCTGGTTATAAAGGGGTGCGCGTAGTTTGTTATAGCGGTTAGGGGGTGTTTGTTTTGAGTTTTGGCAGCGAGTTAGGTCCGTTTGGTTTTGTAAGCACTGGAGAAGGTGCGTTTGTTGTGGGTTCCTAGCCAACAAGGGTGTGTTGGGTTGTAGCAGCCAACACCAAGGGCGGGTTGGTTGTGGTTCGCGGGTCAGTCACCCACGTAGGGTACGTTTGGTTGTCGTCCACAGCCAAGGGCGATTGTTTCGTTTGGTTGTGTCGAATCAGCAGCCAAGGGCTGCGTTTGGTGGTCAACCCGCACCAAGGGTGCGTTGTTGGCTGTTTTGACAGCCAAGTATGGTACGTTTGTTTCGCCGTTTTTACAAGCTTTCGGTCTTACTAAATTTTTATTCGATATGATTCAAATAATATATTGAAAAGTGTAGACATTGCAATATTGATTGATTGAAAAAGGGAAGACATTTTGATTTAAATGGAAAACATTGAGAATTTATGAAAATGGAAACGTTATATAAACGAATAGTACATGCCGAAATTTATAAAAAGTTATATGTTTAATAAATTTCATTATAATTCAATTCCTTTGGAAAACCGATAAAAAGGACGATATGTAGTATTAACCTTTGCGAGTTGTGAGGATACAACGAACCGGGAAATAAACGAAAACTATAATTTCACAACGAGACGACTAATTTAGTTAGGAGTCGTAACGAAACATTAAATTATAAAATGTTATTTTTATAATTTCCAACTAGAAGATGAGGTCACAGCTTTTGTAAAAGATTTACAAACTTCACTTATATAATTCGTAACTTTAAAACTTACGTTTACTTTTATACGGGAACGTTTTTATTAATTTAATTAAGTGATTCCCGAGCACGTGTCGAGATATTGTTTTTCTCGCGTTCTTATATAATACTTGTAAAGTATTATATGCTTCGTATTACTCTTTTGAGTGTAGGTCTCCGTCATATAATTCACGATATGAATTATACACTGTTCTTTCTTAATATGTAATATATACGGAATATATTACATATTTTGCGTTCCTCGTTCGATACCACTTTACCAACCACCAAACCGTTACAACTGAGAACTAAATCCTTATCAACGCGTCGCGTTGATGAAATCATTCATCAGAAAACCCAAACACATTATCCTAGGCTAGTGGGACTTAGCCGTTAAGTTAAGCTGCATCTTCTCGGTCAAGCAGTTTCGTCTTCCGTTCGTATTGTGCATATTAGATGCCCATCTGTCAATCATTCTTCATCATCAATGTGAATTAGATGCCTACCTATCAATCGATCTTCAACATCAAGGTGAGTTCATAGCCCCACGTTTTACATGTTTTACATATATTTTGGGGTGAGAACAT